>PCDO01000006.1:1620017-1780831 GCA_002778035.1 Ambrosiella xylebori
AGTTCCAATCCTCCGATTCTAGAGTTTGTCTCTTGAATTGGCCACTTGAGTTAGCGTCTTTTGACACGCTCACTTGAACGCTCGCATTGGTTTCAACATTTTATCGTCTGTTATTCGGGGGTATTGATTTCGATTAGTGCTAAGGTTGTGCGCAGCTTGTCCGCAAAGAGCCAAAGATCGCCCGCCTCATCGCCTGGCTTGGGGCTTGCTTCGGGCTGCCCTTGTCGCCACCAGACCATCGCCAGGACCAATCTGGATTCTCACGAGAGTTGCTTAGACATATTGTAGCTCTCTTCTCCATTGGGCTTTTCGTCTGTAAAGCGATTGGGATAGACTCGTATTCGACTGGTCGAGCCTCAGCGTTCTCAGTAACTTACCCGAGCTTAGACACCAGGTGGCGGGATTCCTCAGTCACATCAACTATTTGCCCATTTTGGTATTTTCCATTGTCTCACATTCATACTCGCCATATCACTATCTCACCTCTATTTTCTTATATTTGCGCGGCAAACTGCGGCACCTCGTGGTTTGTCTTCTAGTCACCACCCCCCATCTTGCCTCACATAACGTACCTTGCGTGCTGTCAGTACTTGGGAGTGCTTCGAGGGTGTTGGAACTTGGACTTTAGTGTGCCGTGTCTATTTCATTCACGCCCACAGCTATTGGTCCCTGAGACCACTAGATGCAGATCTTTGGGCTTGGACAGACAGAGATTGGAAACAATCTCGCTGAAGATCCGTCTACTAGGGGTTTCCATAAGTATCTTCAGCCCATTAGGCGCCTCTTATTGGACGGTGTGAAGCATACAGCCACCTTCTAGCTCTTGTCATATTGAAAATCTGACTGAGTTCCACCATACCTGTCCACATAAGGCATTGCTTCAAATGTGGCTTGGGGAGGACAATAATTAGGCTATTGTTCTCTTGAGGCCTCAACTATTAGTGACCAATTGCTTTTGGTCAGTCTATGTGTCTAGACTGAGTTCCATAGAATAACTGTGACTTGAAAACGAATCACCTGTACGGTGAGGTTCGCAGAACAGTCAGCTTTGGAGAGTTGCCTGATTGGGCTAGCCCATTTTGCACGTTTCCAGTGTACTTTGGAAATTTCCAGCTACCGTAAGGACAAATACCCTAGCTTGGTGTTGTTATCAGGTCAACTGTCTTGGTCACTTCCGGGAGACCGACAATGCGGTGTGGACAACCGATTTGTCTCTGTCAAAAGAAACAGCACTATCAGAGTGTACCCCTAAGCGCCAACCAACGTTGAGGGAACCCTTGCCTACAGACATCGCTGGTTCATGTAGCCATCGTTGTGCTCGCCACCTTATATGTTCAATAAGATTGCGGCTACCACGACAACATTGCATTACGTGCTACTTGACTGTTATTAGGACATCAATATCCGGACACTTGTACAGAAGACTGTGACAAAAGCTGAGCAGTCAAAGTGTGTGCTGTCAGGTTGGTGTGATATCATAGACTGAGAGTTTCCACTTTGTTGGGTCTGTTCTATGGTTTATATGGCCTAAGGGAATATAAGAGCGGAACATTGACACCTTTCGAGTCTAACGTTGAACTGGTGTTTGCACCTTTGACATCAAATACTAAGATCCTCGAGCAGTCCCAGTATTCTTAGTTCCTTGAACCTCGCTACGACCTGTCGCCCCATCTAAGATTTCAGTATCAGGGAGATCCAATCCTACCTCGTGAATTGTCTCTACTTCAGCAATATCTTTCTTTTCGAGATTAAGATCAGAAAAGTCGAATTCCGGGTTTCTCGATCACATATATACAACCCGGAGGAACTTCAGGAAAGGAGCCCCTCCCTCAACTTCTTTACAACTGTTCGTCGCTTGGCATTATTCCTTTGCCCACATCACTAGCCTGTCTATTCTTATCAGCGTATAGGCTATCAAAACTAAGCCATCTCCCAATATATATTGCGGTTCTACAATCAGAACATCTGTGGGTACCTCGACCTCATTTAATATACCTTTCCTTCCCCCCACCTACAGACCCCGGAGATCAATCTCGGTTTAGTGACGCAATTGCTATTCTGAGTCAAACTGCAAATCATTGCCATTTGGGCATCGAATTATCATCGACAAAGAACTTTGTATCGCCGGCTCCTTGCTTTGACTACTCTGTATTTCCAGAAGTTGCGAGTTTCTACCGTAGGATAGGGTATTTTTGTTCTTAAGGCCACTAAGGCAGAGAAGGTGCAGGACGAGTAGGCACCTAGAATAGTCAGTCTAACTTGTTTAAGTAACTACACTCTGTTGTCAAAGCAAAGGCAGGAATTTCAAACATTACCTACGGAAAATTCTTCATCTCCTCTTCAAACTCCGACGGGTCAACTTGACGACGAAAATCCAGCATCGACATCAAAATCTTTATTCATCCAGAATCAGCATTATCGATGATACTCCAAGATCTCAAATCGCTTGATTAAAGTATCTAGATATATCGAGTTTCTTCGCTTATCTACTAGAAGCAAACGATTCGATTTCGCCGCCGGCCATCATCATTTGTCGATGTCACAACACTGCCTGAGCTTTCCGCGCTGTGCACAATACAGTTGTTGTCAAATCTCAATGCTTGCTGATTGTGGCACAACACCTTAATCCAAAGAAATCTTCATCTTCTTTTCTGTTTATTAGTCAGTTGTTCTGTGCCCATCGCCATTAACTTTCTGTAAATCTTGATCACAATTTCGAGGCTCCAATCAACCAAGTGCCATCTTCAGTCACAAGCTAGGCTTTCTGCCCCTCTTTATATCTAGAAATCAAAAAGGTAAAATTCAACAAAATCTTTTACCACCAATGCTAGTGGCCTTTTTGTTGTTATGGTATATCTAACCCCTTTGAGGTGTGAGTTTAGGGCCCTTTGTTTGGTCATCAAGATCTAGACCAGGATCTTGATTCATAAATTCGTCTCGAGTAGTCGTCAATGCAGCTTGTGTCCATTATTATCGAGGCATTTCACCACTTACCAATTTTAATCTGTCGAGGTCTGGTTGTGCCGCCACATTCTAATTGCCAGATATCAATCTGGAGGGTTATCTTCTCGAGTTTCTCGGCTTTAACTCCAAGAGGGAACCTATTAAGACAATCTGTCCAAAATCTAGTGTCTAGAGCACAATTAGTTTTGAACTGCCTAGAAGTAACATATCCGTCGGATCAAGCTATATATATCTTCATCCTGGGCACCCGATACTTTGTCCTGAGTTTTGATTCTTCTAATCTTTGGAAACTGAATCTTCCAGTTCCTTCGTCAGATTTCCGGGTGCTATTGTCATTGTCATTGGTGTCCGATAGTGACACGCAAACCCTCAAATCTTCAACCATTTACATTCCGAATCAGGAATTTCGACGTCTTTGCGCTAGCGACATCTTTTGACTTAAAGAAAGACCCTGTGGAACACCAATTGAAGGCCTTAGCGACCAAAAACTGCGCTTTGTTGAAAAAAGTTTAAAACACAATACTAACTCGCTAATTCGACTTACAAGCCTGAAAGCTGGAACCTTGCCACAAACGTCCAGTTGCAACTGGGTTGTTCGACTAAGCCCTTGTATCCTAGCATTTTGGCATTTAGACCAAAATTCCATCGATATTAAGTTACGATAATTAGAGTGTGCCCGGCCATTTTTGGGGTATCAGCAAGAATCTGTATGCAAGCTCTATCATAGAGAAACTCTTGATCAGTTAGTGACAAATTCTGCGCCTTTCGACGATTTTCCTCATTATCAACCTCATCTGCCCATTGATCATAGCGCCCTCTTATCCCGTAATCTAGACCACTTTGGCCCATTCAGGCTCATGAGTTTTGAGACAGTAACTTACCTGCAATTTCTTGAGGCTTTGGGGTGAATAATATTCAACTTCGGGGACAGTTTTTCTGTCTCTTGTTTCTCATCACGTCAGGCCAATTATCATTGTACAAAAGACAGAATTTCATAGGTAAGCTTTTAAAATTACCCCTTTCGAGTTTATCTATTCTTTCAAAGACCTACATTTGTGCTTTTCAAATAACCGAAGTACTCTCCAAGTCTTGGTTCCAAAGTTATGGAACACAGGCTATACTCCTAATCAATTTCCTGTCATTGAAGGAACTCGACGTCATGAGTCAGGCCCATAAGTATATGGACATTTCTTGGTATCTCGAGAGCTATTGAAGATTTGCGATTCTCTTAAACATATGGATTCTAGAGAACTCGTGTATCTTCCATGCAACGAACAGCTCTGCAATTCTTTTTTTTTATCATGATGTTTTGGCCTTTTTCTCAATTCCACTGCGAGCTAGATTCTTCGTGGTCACATGTCACAATATCTCGATAATCGAGACACTTGACCAGACTTGTACTGCGTTGTACTCAGCTCACGTCAATGACACCTGTGTTGTCAATACCCACTTCTCGCCCCAGTCAATATCATCCCGATTCCTATCGCTTTGTCCTTAATTTCAGAGTTCATATTGCTGAGCCTGATGCCAGGTACAAGAAGCTCATGTTACAGTCGCTGTGGCATTGCAGGCCGTTGTAGTTGCAATAGTTCTTCGCCATATGCACAATTTTCCTAGTTTGTTCCAGAAGCTACGCTACCCCATCATCATTATCTTTGGGTGACGTCAGCGGGGTTATTTTACACTCTTCATGCGCCTGTGCATAGATGTGAACAAAATTGAGGTTGGAAGCTGGCATTAATGCATAGTATTACCCAACACGATTCAACTGAAGGCTACAAGAATTTTGATCAATTTGGTTTAATCTGCCTTTTTTTCCTCCTTCAGAATTACCGGTCTTGAGCTCATCCTGACACCTATGGAGTCTGGGCCTGAACAGCACAAAGGTGTCATACATCCCACCATAACCCCCATTATGGAAAAGGCTCCACTGGCTCCCCACTGGCTTGGTCAACCGTCTAATTCTCCGCAACCTTTTGATCAAAGTTTCATTCTCGCCACTGCATCCGATATCCCAGCTATTGTCAATACGCCTGTTGTTGTTATAACCACACTCTGACGGACCAATGTTCCCAAGAGGCCGTGCTTGCTGGGATGACAACAACGCCAAGCTGTTGTGGTGGGGGGTCTACAAGTGATTATTTGATGTATTGGTGGAGCTGTTGCGGTTGTAGATGGCGAATAATTGGTGAAGTTCGACGTCTCACCACACAGCGGAAATTAGGCTGGGAATATTGACCTGCGCATTTCAAAGATCATCATATATCAAGGACACAAACAATGCAGGAAAAAAGCCTCGGTGGATGTGTGCACCAAGGTGTGGATGGAAGAGAGCTCTTGTTTGTCCTCTTTCTTTACTCTCCTCAACCTACAGATTTTTGGTTGCCGTTGAGTCTACTCTATATTATTTTTCTATTTCTGTTTTCATCTCTTTTTCTCTTTTTTTTTATTTTTTCTTTTCTTGATCAAGCAATTCTGGGATGTAGACTTCGTAACATACATATTTCGGTCTAAATATGTCTGTACAGATTTGGCAGGGGTGAAAGCCTCACCCCTTGGTATGTAATTGATATGTAGTATACCCCACCATCTCATCCCCCACATTCCCTCACTCATTACACCCCCATTTTGCCATTGTTATGACGCAGAAAGCTATATTCTTGGGTACCTCGCAGTAACATACTGCTCCTAGAACTTGATGCTATACCAAAGGCCTATGTCTTTTTATATTCCGGTTCATTGCGTATTGCATGCATGCGCGCAACCCCATTGCATCACAAGAATCTGGCAGTATTAAACCTGGGTTTAATCAAGATTTTTTTGTTTGTTTTCAGGCCACACCCTCTTCGGTCTTTTTATCAGGTTTTATTGATTTTTATTTCTTATTCCTTGCTTTATATCATTATTACTATCTTTTACACTAGTCTACAGCCTCAATACTTACAACAGTATTAGCTGAAATACCACATGGATTATGTGATGGTTGACCACCAGCTCCGCAACATTGTCATAATCCCGGAATCCCGATAGAGCTCTGCTTCCCTGACTGGTCTCCAAGATCCGACCCGGTCACCCCTCCATCAATGCCCGACCTTCCGAAGAAAGCCACTCTTTTTTCTTTGCCACCGGATGCCTCCCTGCGAATCTTGCTAAATTTTCCATGTCCTGATAATGTTTAAGCAGTTCAAGCGAACGTCTGGCCTCTGGTGCCATTTTCCATGTCTAACATGGCTTTGGCCAAGCAAGCTCAAAGTATATCGGCTTTTCGGTAAAATTATATAATAACAAGCTTTTTTCGTCAAAGGCAAGATTTACCTTTTTTTGTTTTGTTTTGTTTTATCCCATATCACAAATGCCATGTGAGAAACACCTGCAAACCACAAAAAGAAAGCAATCCTTCATATCTGCCCATACAAAATATGGACTCGGTCATGGTTTTCTTTTTTTTTTTTTTTTTTTTCGATCGCAATCCCACGGCCAGCAGTCTGAGCCTCGACGTCATGCTTTCTCTCCGATCCCGTTCTCGATCCCGACCCCGTTACCGAGTCTTTGGGCGAATCCATCTTCCGAAATGACCGTTACCCGCCCCCCTTGTCGCCTCCTCACTCGCTGTCATGTCAGAAATATGGCCGTTTTTAGTTCCATAAGGAGCGATTATATCTCACACGAAGAATACAATCTGACCACAAAGTCACCAGATTATGAATCCCTCACAACAAGAGGCCCTGCAGGGCCACCATGCCATAAATCGGCCCACGGCCACATCGGCCCCACAGGACCCACAGCAACTTCCGAACCAATCGCCGAGTGGATCCTCCCAAATAGTCGGGGTCTCAATGCACCCGAACCCTTCCAGCTCAGCATCACCTTCACAGAATTTTGACCCCTCCACTCAGTCGCACGAATTTGATGACGACCATTCCGTAGCCTCAACCCAGCTTTTGTCTCAAATTCACATTAATTCTCCCAGCAATCTTCACGCTCAACCAGTCGACAACCCTGGTCAAATTCTTGGAATTAATCCTCATTTACAACCATTGAGTCAATCCTCAACTTTTCCAGAGCCAACACGGGTGCAACAGCGTTTTCAACAACAGCATCAGCGCCAGCTTAGCCAACAACAACAACAATTCTCGCAGCAACAAAATCACCTTGTGACTTCACCAACAGCCGGTCTAGGTGGAGCCAGTTCTCACGCCATCCACCCAGCATCACATCAGAGCCTGCAACTAGGTTTGTCCTTCGGTCAGCCATCCACTGCTCACCAGCTGCAGGCATCGCAACACCCATATTACCTATCTCAAGTTCCACCACCTCATCCCCACCATTCATCGCACCAGCCTGTTTTCCCTCGTGTCCAAGATTGGCAGTCTGGCGCCACTGTCGTCCAAGATCCCTATCTTTTGGCAGCAACACAGCACCAGGCACAGTTGCATCAAGCCCAGCAACACATTGGTGGTCAGCATGTTCACATCCCGTCTACTTCGCCTTCAGCAGTCCTTTTTCAACCGAATTTACCGCCAAATCAGCAGCTCGTGTATATCAACCAGCACCAGCCCCTAGGCCCTCCACCGATACCTTCCCCTCAGCAGCACAGAAGACAACTTCAGCGGCAACAGCAACAAGCTCAAGCCCAGGCACAAGTTCAAGCTCAGATCCAGAGTCAACCAGGCCATTTGCAAAGTCCCACAACTTCGGGCGTGTTCTTCCAACCCCAGATTCCGGGGAATCAGTTGAACTTTATACCTCAGCAACAACCCCTCGGTCCTCCTCCGGTACCTGGTACTCAGCAACAACAGTCGCAGCAACAGCAGTCCTCTGCATGGGCTCACTCTATTACTAGACCACCTAGCTCAAGTGCCCAGCTGACGCCAAGTCCTGCCAACACTCATATACAACTGAGTCCAAATCCTAATCCCAGCCCTTCGGCAACGTCGGAGTCACCACAGCTTGGTATTGGACTGCCTGCACCAGATCATTCTCTCTCAGAGGGTTGGCTATGTGAAAGTGAGGATACGGCTACTGAATCAAGCTTTGCTTCTCAATCTCACCCAAGTCCTTCTCGTCGACAATCAAAGCGTATACGACGAGGTGAAGGTACAATTTCGCCTACTGGCGTCACCAATACTCCATCTCTCGCTTCTTCCTCGTCGGCATCATCAACACCCTTCCGAGTTTCTGGTGGGTCTTCTGGTACAATCACAAATATCAGTTCTTCTGGTCCTGTATCCCCAAAGACTACGCCTGTGGTTGTAGGTGGCACATACATGATGGGCTCAATTCCAACAAGCGGGGCTCCTTCGAGGCCTACTAAGCTTCGAAGCGCAGCCCGTACATCTAAGAATAAGCAAAGCCGGCCAAGTGAGAGTACCGAGGAGAGACGATCACGTAATTCCCACAATCTAATCGAGAAGCAATATCGCCAACGACTGAACGAATCTTTTGAGAGTCTCCTCAGTTCTTTGCCCGATCCAGGTAATTCGCTCGGCGGTTCCACGACTATTGCAAGTGGATCTGGCATAGGAATCAGTCTGAGTATCAGTCGTTTTACCACCATCACTGAGACCGGTGATGGTGAAGGGCCATCCCAACCTGATTTTCTCGACCGGCGAGTCACCAAGGCTGAGGTTTTGGACCGTGCTCGTCAGCATATTTTGGATCTTGAGCGTGATAGGGAGAACCTGGAGCGTGAAAAGAATGAGTTGCAAGCTCGAGCCGATCGGCTTTCGGCCATGTTAAGTCAAACTACGGGGATTCCTGTGACTTCGGGCCCACCGTTTTCTAGTGGGTCGTGGTCTATGGATGATGACAGTGATGCCAATGAAATACGGGACAGTCGCGGTGGAAACGATCCGGCATATGAGTGAGGCGGCAACCTAAGGTCTCTTATTTTACTTTCTACAGTATGCTCAGGGTGTGCTCAAGTTTAAGAGTGTTGGTATTCAAGGATTTTTAACTTTGGGTATACAGGGAATATCTACACCTACAGATAAGGCCATCTCGCGGTAGGCTTTCTGTGTCTTGCGTATCATCTAGATTAGGGTATAGCTTTGAAATCAGTTAGAGTTGATTCTCTTCTCGATTTTGAAATGATCTCGCGTCTATTGTAATCTAGATTTTTTTTCTTCTATTCATATTTCATGTTTCTAGTGTATATCTTACGGATTTGCTTGGTCATTCTAGCTTGCTATGAAATCTTTTTTGATAATTATGGTATAAATGTATCCATAACATTGATTGTGCTCTGAAAAAATCATAGAAATATATTCTTCCTGGTAATAGCTATTGTAGTGACACCATATGGTGGAGAAGCTTCTTATAAACTAAATGGCCCCATTTTTTCTTGGGGCACTTTTTCCTCTTCTCCCTTCCTATGACAGATTCATACATCTCATGTACTCTACTTTTTCTTAACTTAAAGGTGAAAATTCGAAGTTCTAATACTCATTCACAGACACTAGCATACAAGATATTATCTCACTCAAAGTTATTTTTGAAATGGTTTATTGGTTTTAACATGTCCTCCTTGAGCATAAGGAAGGTAATATAATGTAACATGGAACGCTTCATCCATACAAGCGACGAAAAAAAGCCAAGTCATACCAGTGTAAATGGCATGACAATCTATGGTTTTTTTAATATTCTTCCAGATAATTTTTTTTCTTTTGTCTCGGACATGTAATGTTGATTTTTTTAATATTGTTTATGCAATCCGGAATAAAATAAAACATCAAAGTCGACACTGCCAATCGATCAATGGTATAAAACGAAAAAAGCCCAAGAAATCCAAGAAAAAAAACCCCCAAACTCCAAACACCTTCCTTCCCGAAGGACGGCAGATGACGCCTGGAACCAACTCTAAAGATACCTGAAAAAAATGAAAAAAATGAAGATGAACTGGAAAAGAATGACGAATGATGGGGGGTAAGGGGAAGTGGCTCGGAGGCCAGATACAGATAGGTCAATGACATAAGAGAAGATGGAGGGGGACTGATAGCACAAGAAAATAAGATGAGTTTTAAAGATGATGCAGCAAAGTTGAAGTCGCGTTGCATGTGATGAATCACGAGGTTGTCAGGAGACTTTTGACCTTAGATGCCATAAAAATAGGGAAACAACCTAGGCAACCCGCGCAGATGCAAAAATATGTGTGGATAAAAAATATTTGTACAAGGCTGATCTGCGCCATCTCGTAACTTTTTTGAGACAAAGCGATCAGTCAATTGATGTGACTTGTTTTATTTACAACTGACGAGACTGCGACCGCGCAGCAGCCGGGAAAATTGACAGAGATGGCGTCACATTGCTGGCAGTCATCGCTCTTCGGCGCCCAGGTTGCACGGCAGGTATCGCCTTAGCTGTCGCGGGCAAATCCCCAGTGGAAGACCCATGGCGGAGGAAGTCCAAATCGATAGGTTCGACGCCAAGGACAACACCAGACTCGGAGACGGGGCTCCAGTCGCACATTCCCTCGGAGGAGAAAGTCATCCGGGTGAGTGTGGTTGAGGTTGACTGGTGGCGCTCGGCAGAGATGGAGGCAGAAAAAGTGCTGGCGTCAGATGAGGCAACGGTGGAGAGGGTGGTCATAGTGGAGGTGGAAGTGCGGTCGGTGTTGGACGGGCGGTAGACGGAGGACATGCGGTTTTTTCGCGCGTTGAACTTGTAGTCCATATTGGTGCGGGGGTCGTGGATGAAGAGGGCGTCCTCGTCACCGTCAAGGTTGACTTCCTCGGAGAGCATCATCTGGCGACGATAGTCGGCGGGGATGAGCATAGAGGGGGACAGGCTGAAGGGTTGGCTGTCCTCGCGAGTGGCGGAGACGGTAGAAGATGACCGACCGCGCGCAGATTGAGGAAGGGAGAAGTTGGAGAGGCATGGACCAGTGGGCAAGGGAGAGGCCGTCTGCGAAGAGTCCGTAGTACTGGTGGGTGACAGAACTGGGACCTCAGGAGAGACTGCGATGCCAGTCACCCTGTGGAATCCCATGTTGCCGAGAGTGTTGAGCTCATCTGCGGGCTCAGCAGAGTTGTCACGCTCGATGCGGATGTCCAGAGAGCTGCGGCGCCACTCGTAAGAGCAATCAGCCTCAACCTCGTGTTCGTAGGCATAATCAATGTCGTCCTCCCAGTTCGTGGGGAGGCCACGATCCTCACCGACAGTCTCAGTTTCAGTCTCATCGCCAGACTCAATTCGGTCCAGGAACTTTGAAGGAGGAACATCAGCAGGACGGGACAGGTAACCCAGAGTGTCGGAACCGGCACTGGGGGGACGAGACTCGTCGATCTCAATGTCACGCATCATGGGAACCGAGATGCTACCGCGGAGTGATGACTGGGTGCTGACAATGCTCAGACGAGACCAGTTAAAGTATTCTTCCTCTTCAGGCACATCCTCAAGCTTCTCAAACATGAGAGGCGATGATGGTGAAGGCATGGGCCAAGCGGCATCATCAGGAGTCGTAATAGCATGTGAGAAGTGAGAGCCAGCAGACATGCTGGCCAACTGCATGGACATGGCCTCGGGCAGAGAGTATGTGCCGGTTGCAGTAGCCGGTCGCTCAAACTCCATCTCGACAGGACTAAAGCCTCCGAAGCCATCGACACTACCGGTCCCTCTGCTAGAGTGACGCAGCGGGGCGGTAGGAGGACTCACCAGAGAGCTGCTGAGAAGAGGAAGCAAGCACTCAGCAGGGCGTGGTGGTCTTTGTGGGGGGATAGAGCGGAGCTGGTCTGATGAACGAGTGTTCTGCATCATGCAATGATGAGCAACAGGCAGCTGAGGAAATTGAAATTTGTCATCAGCCTTGATCAAGGGGGTCTCAGATGCTCTAGAGAAGTCGGCGAAGTCAGCCATCTCATCAGTGGTCTTAACGGGCGACTGTGTTTGGTTATCCTCAACCAGGGCAGGCATGGTAGAAGTACGCTGAGCGTTCAGAGTACCAAATTCGTTGACGAGATCCATGCGGCTAGCAGCAGACAAACCTGGCAGTTGGTCGCGGTCAGTGTGCGTCAGGTGCTGGAAGTTGTAAGGACTCGAGATAGTCAATTTACGACCGGACGACCCGGTATTCAACGGAGATGGGTCATCAGGCTTGATACTCCGGCGGCGAGTAAATATAGAGGGGAAACGGGACTCGGTGGCGGATGATGATGGTTCGGGAACGGGGATATCTGTTGAATTGGCAAGGATAGACAAAGACTGGTGAGAGGTAAAAGTGGCAGCATCAGCAGTACCCCGACGAAGACGACCACGGCGGGGGAAAATGCTCTTCCCAAATACCTGAAGGCTTTCTGGGCGCTCCTTGATGCTGTGGCGGATGCTGGAAGATGTGGACCGCGAGGAAGACTTGCGGCTGAGAGATGAAGGTTTGGCAATATCTAGAATGTGTTCAGGGCCGCCCCATGAAGGGCCGCGGCTTGATGAAGAGACCATGGAGCGCAATGATGATGCTGACGACGTAGGGCCGTGACGACTGAAGCTGATACGCTCGGCACCAGAAGATGATGATGAACGAGAATTCATAGAAGCCTGGCGCATTTGGTTGCTCAACGCGCGAAGGCGCTGAGGTGAGGGCGGACCGTCAATAGCAGGCTCGAGGAGTTCACTCAGTCCGCCCAGGCCCGACTCAGTGAATGTCGGAGCGGTAGGCGGCCGTATGGTGAAGAGTGAGGCTTCAGCGGCGAGTGTGTCGACGTCGATAGTGCAAGAGGCAATGGGCTCGTCGCACTGAGGAATGAGTGAGTCGCCTGAGAAAAACTGTGAAGAGGTTGATATTGTTGTGGCAGAACGCTTGCGAGACTTTGAACGACCGTCACGGCTGCTGACGCTCGACGACGAGTAGTAGTAATTGGGGAGAGCGTTGCCTATACTCCACATTGTGGGCAACGGGTGATGCAGATAGGGAGATGGTGGGTGACGGTGTTGTTTTTATGGGCTAGTAGGTGACAGGAAGCATGCGGGATGACGCTCGGGCCTTCCTAGCACTTTCAGTGTGTTCTATAGCTTCCGTCAAGTCAGGTCCGGAGCCCCTGATAATTGGCAGCGCTAGTGTTCACGGAAGCTTCTGAAAGAAGCAGTCTGGCGAGACGATCAGTTCTCGAATTGTGATTGTTGGAATTGAGCACAGAAATGTTTGTTGATACGCAAAAAAGCGAAAAGCGATGTTCTCTTGTGCACAAGCAGTTCTCTTGGAGCTTGGTTCTTTTTTCTAAGCTGCACACGGACGCTTTCTGTTAGTCTCTGGCTGGGGTTACATTGAATCTTTGCCTTGAGTATATCTAGCGTGGGTTAAAAAGGCAGAAACGGACGCTGGGCCGGCGAGGACTCGACATAAACAAACGACACAGACCAGCCATCGTTATGCAGTCGCGGGTGTATAAGATGGGCAGACAAACTAAAATAGGAACCTACTCTTGCGGATCAGGAATCTCGATAGTGCGTGCAGTGGGTGTAATATTCGGTGCCAACAGTGTGGAATTAATGAGCCTTGTTATTTTGTTCTCGGATCACTTCAAGGCTGACTTATATGGATAGTGTTATATTCGTTGTTTATGGTGATGATATTCCTCTGAGGACGGTGGCATTGGTTGGATTCTTAGTTTGTTAGCAGTGAGCCAGTGTCTTTTTTGGTTTCGTTATACGTCGGTAGCGTGGTGGTGAAAATGTCTAAGACAGATTGTTGTGGTATATAAAGAGTAATACCAAGCACGGCACAAATAGCGTTATGGTAGTAAATGATAGCGTGGGTAATGAGGGTTGTTGATGCAATGTCGTATAATGGTAAAGCATATATATAGATGAATGAATGAATATATATTTGAGAGAAACAACGACTGCTCTACTACGTAGTCGTAATCGGATGATAGATACAGGCCAGACAGTCAAGAACAAAAAAAAACAAGAGAAGAAGGGAAAGCACATGTAATCGCGAAACTGGAGGACATCTCGGTATTAAGAATGACAACCAACCATAGCAAGCTTTCACAGCACAGACGACGGGAGACCCATTGAAGGCGAGCCCCAGCCTGTTGCTGTATTGGGGGGGGGCAGCCAAGCCAGCGTGAGGGTGAAAGTGGGCAAGGAATAGATACGTCCTGGTTTTAGCCAGGGGAAAGGGTCCCGGAAGCAAGCATCAGCGAAAAAAGAGGTGTCCGGGGTGGAGGGCAAAGGGAGTGTGAGTGTGATATGTATATAGGTGATCAAGGATCGTGAGAGTGTACGATATAGGGGGGTGTGGATAGACTTCGGTTTGCGGTCTTTGAATCTTGGGAAGACAGTGGAGCAAGAAACACGAGAAAAAAGAATGATGAAAACCAACTTAGTAAATAGATAGATTTATATACATAAAAATGCTCAAATTTGATCAAGCCAAGTCGTATGGCGTTACTCGTATGTCGTTATCCAGATAAATCAGGGCAGGAAAGAGACGCAAAGAATTCCAATCCCTCGGACAACAAAAAGGCAATTACCTTTTTTGAAATACATTCCAATGGCCGACTGACTGACTGACATCCTGCAATGGATGAAGAGAAATTGCATGAACTTGGTACGACATCACGGGGTTCACCAACAGCGGATAGTGATGAACGAACAAGATGTTCAAACTCTAACGGCCGTTGTCGAGCAATCAATTCACGTCGGTTCTTCTTCGCGATCCATGATTTGTCAGAACACGGTGGAGGGAGGGGATCGACAGCGAGGGCCCCGTTGGTGTATACATATGTATTTACGTATAGCAGGGTTTGAAATGGCTTCACTCACTAGGGGGAGATAGAAATGACCCAGATCGGTTAGTTAGCCTGGGAGAACGCGGACATGGTGATGTTAAGGGGATGCAGGCGAAACCATGTAAGAGCAGGAATATCATTGATCGATGGGTAGAGAGGGAATTTGTAGTGTGTAGATTTGAATCTATATACATAACTGTTGTTCAAAATACATGAACATACACATACTGAGAGATCGAGATGATCCTACTATCAGCATATATCAATAATGGCTTCGCACTGGATGATCTTGTCGGATTTCTCTTTTTCATATCACTGAAATAATTAAATCACCCTTTCTGAATGAGAAGGCGCAACCAAAATGAAGTTTACTGTCGATCATTCGGAACATAGAGGACAATGATCTCGTCCGGGGTGTAGAATTCCCAATGTCCATCTACTTCCTGATAAAGGCTAGTAAAGATAAATTACAATTAAATACAAAAAAGGGTAGATTTTCTGGCACTCGGCACATAGCCTAGTTTCGCACATATCTTTTTCCTCTTTGTGTCCTTTCACAGTGTCCATATTTCCAATTCGCACTTTTCATTCGTCTACCAGTAGGAAAAAAAAGGCAGAACGAGACCGGGATACCAGTGGGTGCTGTCAAATTGCAGCAATTTCGTTGTCGGCAGCTTGTGATGATGATCTGTTAACAGTATGGGCGAGATGATGTGGCAACGACACAGAAGCGCGAGATAAAATGAGTAACGTATCAATGTATTAAAAAAAAAATCAAAAGTTATTTATCAATTATAAAAGATAAATTCTCGACTAACTTGCTATTGAAGCGCGCATTCTAGCGGTGTTCTCTCACTATTCTACAAGTGTTCCTTTTCGTGTGTGTGGCGTTTATGATGGCGTTGGGGATTACTGTTGTTTTCTACAGCCTCTGTGAGATTCCACTAGCTAGAAACACAATGTGGAATTCGTTGTCGTTGTGATCCGTATCAACAGAGGCACCCGTAAGTGTGTTGGGAAATTCAAAGCAAATGTCCGTGACATGATCAATCAAAACCACAAATCACAAGCCAATGACGCTATATATATCGATAAAAACTACACAATGACCTCAAACGTCAAGTCATGCCTTGGGTATTTCTCTTTGCCATATAATCGATTGAATTATGGCCAGATATAGTCCATTTAATACCTTGAATTGCACGCGATGCAGTATATAAATGCATACCTACATGGGATCCCCAGGGGCCCGTCGCTCCGCTTTTCAAAAAAAAAAAAACTGTTACTGGGGAACAGAGGACGGGCTACCGGGAAATTTCACCGTTCATGTATATATTTAAAAATATAGCAACAAACCCAAAACATCGGGAAGCTATGTCCGGGGGAAATAAGAAGAGACAAACGCTGGAAAACAACCCCATGTCATTGACAACCCATTCGTCAGAGACAAGTTCGTGCCAGAGGGTGGGTGTTGTGGGTGTTGTTTGAATAGGTTTTATGACTAAGACATGGGTATCACGTCAATTATAGAATCATGGGCCATTGATGTATGAAAACTCTATGAATATATAAGACTCGGCAAATGATGTGAAATCAAAGCAAGCAATGACATTGATGACATCAACTTTAGTGCCTTGAATGTCTAGTCAAGCCAAGTACTAGGCATTAATTTGAAAAAGGGACCATAGCAGAGGTAGGTTGGAGAATATTATAGATAGGTCTTATGCCTTTGTTTAATTAACTATTATATGTGTACTATGAATTTCTCTTCATCACTTGAACTTGGAATGTCTTTAATATTTAGTATGCTTTGAAAAGATTCTAAACCTTGAGCTGGCTAGCTAGGGTTTGGATTGACTATCAATTGTCAAGAAAAAAAAATCCGAATTTTAGATCTCAAACACAAAGACCAATACATAACAAACAAAATCATTGACATTCAAATAATTATTATATATGATTAATATATGTGATTGATAACTGAAAACAATAGTCGTAATCTCAGTACACTGGTCGGCCGTCCACTTACTTACTAGCCTTCAAAATATCAACGCCACAAACCTTGATGCCATATGGCGGATGAATCAGAGGTTACTTCCTAGTCAATGTATTTGAAGATCGTGCTTCTATTAACATCCAGTAGTTCAACTTTACTCTCTATAAAAGTGTTTACCGGCTTTCTGAATTCTTAAAACATGAGCTCCAGGTTAAGTTGTGGTTGGTAAGATAGCCTGGAACAAGACATGGCCCACAAGTTACTGCAAACCAGGCACACATGTGTCTTTACCACCTTATTGTCTGCATGTCCCACTCTCTTCCCCACAACCCAGTTTCTAATTGAGCTAGAGAGTGGTTTTATCCATATGGTTAGATCTACAGTTGATGCATGACTCAAAACTGAAAGAACGCTTGTTTTCATTGTTTGCCCTCTCAACTTTTAGCTTTCGTATTCACCATGTACATATTTGTGGATTTATTTATCTACACAATAGTTTTGTTTTTCTTTTCTTGAAACATTGCCAGTCCACAAGCCCCAAGAGTCCTTTTTTTCGGGTAGACATTCTCTCATTAAGTCTTGGATGTCTATTCGCTGCCGTCCAGCCCATTGGGCTTGTCTCACAACAACTTTGTGCAGGGCCGATTTATGCACAAAACAAAGAAATCAGAACAAAGATGGATCAGTGTGTGAAAAATCGCGCGTGACAGTTGTTATGCTAGGTTGTGGTTTCCGGAATTTATTAGTAGGATCACCCACAATAAAGAGGCTGGGGAAAATACTGGTTATATTTGTTTATGTATTGTTTTATTGTGGACTTGTATATATTTATGTGGCGGCGCAAGTCGCTAGTGCTGTAATGTAGGAGACAATAGGACCGGTAGAGTTGGACAGTCGTGAACGCTACCGGTTATTTTCAGCCCTAGTACGGCTTGTTGTCGCAAGAGGAATTCGCAAGAACCTGATTAAGTGTTTGACAAACTGGGAAGGCTGGGTGACTAATGCAGGGAAGCGGCTTTCTAAGAGACGCCTTGGCAATGCCGCGGAATGTGGCGAAAATCAAAATCATGATGAATAATGGCAAGATTTATCCCATAGAAGACAAAATAGATGGCTTGACAGTTTAATATACAATGTTTCCATGTCCTTGTAATATAAGACTTCGATGGCCATTTGTCAATCCTGATGAAATATGGCATTTTGAATGGCGATATCGTCTGGATAAAGAGACAATGTCTGTATCTGTGAACATTTCGGCACATGTTACTTGTTTGCTCTCAAACCTCAGGGCAATCACAAAATCTAGGGTCTTTTTTTCACGTTTGCTCCTATGTTCTCTGTCTTCCAGTCACCTTGTCTTGACCAACTATAATCATCATGGTGTCTATCAAGCATGCAGGATGGCAATGTATACACTTAAATCCCCAGGTGTCATCTTCCACATGTTTTGCATTGTATTGGACTGACATCTGCAAGTTTTGTACCATTGCAAGTCGGCATTTGGTAGCCCTGAAGACTCCTGCATTATGTTTACATCTACACAACACGCATCCAAGAAACCGACATTATCCACATTGAATTCAGAATTATCAATTATCGAGCTTTTGGAGGATATTAACCCCACATTTTTCTATGTATGATGGAAACTACAGCACGTGATGTTCTTACCTATTTGAGCCTCGAGTATATATGCAGTTGTATATAAGTAAGTCTATGGTTGTTTGCAACTTTAATTATATACCATTTTCATCTCATATTTATTTGCTTGTCTTTTTTGTTTCTTTTTATGGTTGAATACTGTAAGAATTTCTTTAAACTCGTTCCTGCGAAAAGTGAGGGTCATAAAATGGCTTACATTATCGAAATCACGATAAAAATCTTTCTGTTTTGATTATTCATTGAGACCGGCATTACAAAATTTAAAACCTCGTCAAGTCTACCAGGATGCGAGATAATGACTCAACTGCTCGTTTACCATTTTGAAACATTGCAGGCGTAGTTAAAAATTCCATATAATTGAGTTTAAATCATTATCTGATCTACACTCAGTACAGCATGTAGTTCACACGACAACGCCAGCGCCATTATTTGTGATCAACAACTCTCAACGCCCAAGCCTGTCTCGATTTCTATCAAGATTCAACTACAGAAATCTTGTTTAGAATAAACTTATGCCCTATTAACTTTAGAGTCATTTTCCTCATTTATGGCACGTATGTTTCCAAAAACAGTAATAGACAAGGCAGAGCAGTGATGTTGATGGTATATACATGTTTAGCAGCCGTGTTTTTCCAAAAGTGGTGCGGAGACGCCTTTTATCTCCTTTCCAGTGCTTTGTACCGGAACATGACTTAAAGCAAATAAATTTTTAGTGATAACCCCCATGTAATGTAGATCCAGGGCGTTGAGGATTTTCAAAGACCTCCCTGCCCCTCCGTAGCGCCCTCGGTGATATCCCGACACATGGAATCTATGTTATGATATAATTTGTGAGTCTTCGGCGCATGATCTTGTACAATAAAATGAATATTAGTAATGAGATATATGGTTTAACCCGGGGGAAAGAAAAATATGTAGTAAATGTCTTTATATTAAATTGCTTGTTTGAGGCAGAGTTATAAATGTCTACGATGTTCTATGTGTGCTGTTGTTTATTAGGGTTATCAATGACTTATACTAATCAGGAAAGTAAATGCGAGTTAGTTCATTGAGTCAAAAAGCACACATAAGAATTCAATCAGTCTGATGAGTTTTTTGCATCTACAGAATTGAGGTAAGCATAGAGCTTTCTGATGCTTGAGTTTATAGAATTTATGGACAGACATGTCGATTGTAAATAGGATAAGGGATTGTGTTGTTGGTCTGCATGTTGACACTTTATACTAGATAAATTTTAGCTGCAAAGTCTGGGTGAAAATGAATTGTGGCTTGCTCAGCCATGGAAGCTAGTCCTAGTCACGATGCATGTCTAGTGTACAGCCTCATGATAGATTGGTAGTTGGTCAAATACGCAAGGTATCATTATTGACGAACTTGACAGTTTGAGTCTCAGGATTGAAGACTTGGCGTTTGAGGCTGGCTTCAGGGTCATGATTACTTGTGATGAGACTATAGTGATAGGAAGATCAAGGATAGCATACTATCACGCAGCCTCTAGGTTATTACAGCCTCAGCGTCCTTTACTGTAGCATCTTTGGATTATTCGAGAGTTGGTTGAGGCTTGGTGTACAGTTTGTAGGTATATATCCAATCAAGAATGCATAGTAATGTTTGTACTCTTAGTCTGAGGTTCAATCTTCTACATTTCTCCAAAAACATTTCCGAGCCTAGAGATGTTGTATCCAAGGGTGTCTGTGAATAAGAGCAATGTTTGAAAGAGCTGAATACCTGAACATACAGTCACTTTATCACTGCTTGATGATGAGGAATACATGCAGATTCAACTAGTGGGCACACATTTCTCCAAAGGCTGGCGTTTACAGAATCACATTTTATTTCTGAGCCTGGTTTATGGTAGCATTGAAGCTTCAAGACTGAGCAGAAGATTGATAGCTGTGACAATTAGGAATCTTGCTGGGTTCTCAGAAAATCAGCATCCACAGAGGATGTCCTTGATCACGATTATGACTATTTTTTTGTGTTATAATATTTATTTACAACGGAGGAATTCCAAGTCCGACAATTGGAAACTGCACATTATAGGGCCACAGGTTTCTCGGCCATTCTAGGTTGTAGATCTTGCTGCAGGTCCTTTATTCAACGTTACAGTCGCCTAGCGAGCACTTGGGTGAATTGTTCCACCCATCCCACTTGAAAGGCAGAAAAATATATATCTATCATAGTTTGGTTAATTAACATCAAGCCCCACCATCGATATACCATTTATCACTGAAGTCCCAGGCTTTATTTTGCAAGAGCTTCCAGTTGTGCTACATATATATATATATATATATATATAGCAACGTTCGCATCACCATAACACAAAAAGTATATAAACAAGATCGAGTATTTGAAAGTTGTTTGATTGAGCCTGTTCTCAGCTTGTAGCAGATGATCATCCCTAGGATTAATTCCACAGCCGTGGCTCACAAACTTCACCGACTTACCGTCATCTTCCGTCCCGTCCCGGCGGCGCAGATGATTCACTCTAGGACAATGTAGACATTATGCTTTCTTTTTCGGACTGGACTTGCTACATATGTGGATATAGCAGATACTGCCTCGAATGTTGCAACGGGGATTATTCTCATGATCCGTGATACTCCATTGGTGGTAGGCTGAATTGCTTCTTGCATATTGACCTGCATTCAACTTGCAGCACCGGTGTGAATTTTAGATCTTTTAGGCAATACTGTGGATTGCACTGTTGAAGAATCAAGTTCTAGCTTACCAATTAGTTATGCTTTCTAGGAAATACTGGGAAATACGCATGCATGATAAATTATCCACTACCAAACATTTCTTCTGTCCATTTCCGTCTTCTCTGATATGGGCAAATATGTAAATACATATAATATTGTTGTTCTCCTTTCAAGATCCATTTTGAGGCCGCTCTCGGTTGGATCAACGAGCACCATGCATCCAAGCCCTTGAGACCTGCATATTCGGCCATGAATCAATGCTGCTGCTTACTAGACCTATAAGATCCAAATTTCCGCAGTTGTGACCACACGAATATATATACTAGTTTTGCAGATGCGGGCCATTGGCATGTTTCAGAGAATAAGTGAGAGCATGGTTGTAAATATCCCTACCCGTATTCACTAAACTGAGCAAGTGGTCCATGTGTCTATATACGTTTAGGCAGCTGGCGGCCATCTTGACTATTTGTCTCAAGCGTGCAGAAGGATGAACTGGGAGTATGGTGCTGAGAGGGGTAACGACTGGAGAAAAAAAGAAAGAAAGAAAAGAAAAAGGAACCCACCCCACATGTTGAAAAAATGCCGCTTTTGCTTCGGAGCATGCATTCGCCGAGTCATGAAGAAACAGTAAAAAATAGGAAATGTCTATATGTCCTCAGGATATTACCCCTCAGCATACAATGCATGAAAGAGGAGGAGAATCATATCCTTTCTTACCCCTCTTCTTTGTCTTGTTTTGTAGGAGGCAAATGGTCTAAATAGACAAATCATAGATATCAACTCTCCCAATCAAGTTAGAATTGCTGGACCCAACGGGTATTGGTGCCGATAGTTATAGTTGTCACGGAGATTTTAGCGTGGAGCTGAGACTTTTCCATTCCATTGATGTATAGGATTATATTTATGCTATTGGGGATGCTCATGTTTTGTTAGTCTTAAAAAAACAGGACCTTTGAATGTTATTGTGGCTTCACAGCCCCAGGTTAGAGAACCTAGAGCAGACCTCATTACATAGGTGTATTTAGCTCATAGAACCTCTTTTCACAGCTTAACTTAATATTCCCTGTTGGTAAAATCCACGAAACAATCTAATGTTAGTCAGCGTGGCGTTATTCATGTATGATCAGACAGGAAGAAAAAAAAGAAAGAAAAAAATAAGGCAGGGTAAATTACCTGGTGTCAAAATGGACTGGATTTTGTCACACTGATTTCAGATTTTCAAACCCTAACATGTCTTCCACCTTGTGAACCCTGGTGTTTCATATTTCTAGAGACATCCACACACAAGCTTTTAGTTTTAGGGGGGGTTGGTCAAGAAGTGACTTGGACTTGGACTTGGAGCTTGAACCCGGAGCCAACTATCATCAAATCGATTCTAGTATAAGTACTTATTTACATTTCATGGCCAATACAGTGGGGGTATTCTCCAAGTTTGCAGTGCACCAGAGCTTGGACAACTTGGGAAGGATTCATATATTCCTTGTTACTCTATAAACGTCAACTGGAAAACATTCATTATGCCGTGAGAACATGTCTGTATACAAGGCTTTGGCAAAAGCAGTCATAGTCAAGCTCTATCCTTGATGTTTAGACATATGTGATGTTCTGATTGATTCTGCCAAAATTTTGATAGTACCACAAATTTGATATCCTCGTGTTCGTCATCAATGCAACGATCTCCACCTGTTTGTTTCAATCTACTATTGGTCCCGCATTAACAAGATGTGTTCTCTGCCATCGAATTCAACCATGGATCACTGATTTCCCGTTTCTTTTTGATTTCTTTGTTTCTGTTTCTGACGACATTTTAACTGATGATGTGCCCTCAACCCTAGCAACTATTTCTTTTGTAGATCAATCAGACATCTTGCTATGGTAATCACTTGGGTCCTGTAGTACCTGCCATATTTGGGAAGTCACGTGTATCTATACTTTTCTCAATATGTAATCTTCTGCTATTATTGGCAAAGGTTCATTTTTATTGATCGTGAAGAAGGAGAGAAAGAGTAGGCTCATATATTTATATACAGCATCAGTATTATATATACTGTATTCAATGTTCAGAATACATCTTCACTCAACGAGATCCTTATTACCAGACTAAGACAAAAGGCTATTTTATTCTCGACTCTCTTAATCTTTCATCATTCCCAGCACTAGAAGCTTCATAGAAGGCCACTGGAACAATTGATGAGAAAAACCTGTGCCAATGACTACGAGTATCAAAACCACAAGAATACCAATAAAAGCTTGCAAAGGGTTCATGGCTTAATATGCGCTCATTTGTACCTATAACTGCTGTGCTCACAGCCACAACTGAAGAGGCTGCTGATAGATATGAAGTTGAACCTATTCACCAAACCCATAAGGCACTGTACCCAAAGTGATGAACCAGTAAGTAATGAACAGCTGGTTGTATATAATCTTATTTATCATGGCATGAAAGCTACTAGTAGGCCGAGATGGTATAATGTGGCTATCATAATGCATATCAAATCTCCGAAGATCCCAGTACAGTTCTTGAGATGGGCGCTTCGCAACAGAGTGTAAAGCCATGGTGCCATGACGTATCGTATCGCGTTGTCAGAATTTAGCTCATTTACTGGGAATAAAAATATTCTATATATGTATGTATATACTTTCCCTTGATAATGAACCACTGGAACATTACTCTTGGTCCATTGCTATCATTTTTTAATCTGGCTATTTGGGAACAACATTATCTGCAGATGCCATTTTCAGTATAGACTACTCAGTTAGGACACGTCATGACAATCATGGGTAAACTTGTATACTTTGAGAACCAGCCCTGGTACTGGTAACACCTGAAACAGATCTGTTGATGTATGAGCATGTAGCTGCAAAGCTTAGCATAGATGCCGAGTGCTTGTAAGTAATCAATATCCTTGAAAAAAAAAACTTGTCAATTTTCTGAAGATTTCAGTCATCACCTATCACAATGTTTATATCTAGTGTACAGGCCACGTTACCAGGTGCCAACTTTTATTGCCCTATAAACACATCTGTGTATCTTCTATTTTCGAAACATGGCCATTATTGGGAGATAGTTTAACTAACCTTCATGCATTTTATCTATAGATATGCTCATTTACATAGCCACAAATAGCTATATGAAGTTAGTCTTCTAGCATGTAGTCTGAAGCTCAAATTGCAACCCTTTTTGAGGGACACAAGCATTGTTCCAGAAGCTATTACTTGAGAGCAAACAACCACCTGAATGTGTCTGTTATCGTTTACAGATGGCCATGGATACGCACATGCAAATATCCGATGCAATCATTGTGTTTGTCATCACTGATATTTGTTGCTATGCAGCCCGCAAATGTCGAGCTGATGTTCAGGGCGTCCGTCGTTCTGTAGCACAATACAACCCAATCAGGGTTCCTTTTCGGTGTTTGATTTTGTGTACTGCTATTCGTCAAAAAAAAGGAAAAAAAACGTGTTAATCATCTACCCGAAAACGGACATTGGCTCCATGCTTGTGCGACCTCGAATTCTAGCGGTGAGTATGGCATTGTCAATATTATGTGCTTGCCCGTGTTGTCCGCTTCATCTGTAGCTGATCTTAAAGTTCTTTTTGCCTCGGCGGTCAATATTCATCTATGTAAATGACGGAAGCGGTGAAGCATCGGGCAAATGACTCATCACGTTTGATAGAGAAGGCCTTGCCCCCACGATATCTAGATGACGGAATACATAGAAAGTCTATGGGGCCTAAGAGACTCAGCATGTGTATCCTTTGGAATCATGCTTATCTATCTGCCAAAGACACAATTACTTGAAACTAGTCCTATATAAATAATTCTGCATATCACGCCGCTCTCTTGACACGCTGCCCTAGTCAACATCAGCCAATTGCTGAATGCCAGAGATTGATGATACAGTCTGTAAAGATATCTATGTACTACACTATCTTACCATTTTAATATCCTTCAGTCATGTCTATCCCATATACAGTGGCCGGATCTCCTAGACCAAAGTTCCGAAGAGAATTACATCAAAGCACTCCTGTTGTTCCTCCGATACGAATATACACAGGCACTGGAGAATCCGCTGATCTAGCAAATTGAGGCTTTACCCCACCTGTGGTGGTGGTAGGTGGTTGTATATGGATATATAGTCTCTTTTACAAGAAAAGTGGCGCAAAAGGTCTGAGAGTTACCAATGGCCCTCCAGATTTGAGACAACCGAGAGCCACAAACCGCACAAACGGGGTGCATCTGGCATCTTGACCTGAAGCAAGCCCGTCTGATATATACCTCAACATAGTTACAATGGGGTATCTCTTTATCATCTCTACCAACCATTGTGCTTGTTCCATGCGAGTCTGTGCAGAAAACAGAGACCATGCCTCAGTACTTCACCTTGGACAAGGACCAAGTCGGGAACTGAACAGTGACATCGACATCAACGACCTAGAGACAACTGCCCCCATAAGCACACTCTGGAACAAAATACTTGGTAAGACATGATAGACTATATAGGCTGCTCTAAAATTCTATATAGAACCCACAATCAACCTGTTATCAACTTTTTACTCTCTTGAGTTTTCAAGCATCATACCAGAAACTGGATCTTGTGGGATACTGATCTCCGCCTTGTAACGGATCGCTGTGGGGACCGAGCATAGAGACAACTCTTGATGATGATTGGTGTAGTGTTGTTGACAACCTGCCTCTCCGGTCAATAGACCTACATAAATATTTAGCTTCACGAGGCAAGAGCCACCTGGTAGTCAAAGCAGCATAACTTGGTTAAGGTCTTGGCGTCTCTCAATATCTGCATGTCTACTCAGAGGAAGAAAAATAAATGAATAAAATTTACTTTCAGTTTAGTACTATGTGTTTGCTCATCTGGAGTTGTATTTACACAGTGCAATGGCGTTGACATTTCTTTTTCTTTTTTCTTGCAACTTCCACATCCAATGGCAGTCACTAGCCATTCCCATCTATCTGGCATATTTATCCAACAGGAGCACTGAAGATAAGCTGGTCATGTTAACAAACAACACTTTCTTGGAATAGCTGTTCAATTCTACACTGTGCAAGCTCACTACCAATGTCAAATATATCTCATAAATATCCATATTGCAATATCCCACCAAATATACTAATGTTATCATCCCTTCCATATAAAAATTAATATTTTGATTCCTATCTTCAGATTCAAAGACGAAAAATGGCTGACAATCGTCCCAGAGAAAAAAAGGCCTCTATCTATATTCAGAGGAAGCGGATGCCTTGCTATACAGCGTATTCTCAAATACTCAGACAAGACAGGATATAGGTCATAGATCACCTAAATATCTACACATATCAATGTAACTATAGTGCCATGGATTGACGATATAGAAGTTTGACATCTACTCGTCACTGGAATGGTTGTGAGCAACACGACTTGCTTCTGAGTCTGGCAGAATACATCCAATGACGCAATGGACTCCTCATAATTACTGTAACAACATTATATTCTCCCTTCTGCCCTCCCCTCCTGTTCAGCCTCAAAGTGAAACTGTCTCAAAATTAATATCCCGTTCATGACATGTAGTCCTGTTTTGTTAACTTGTGCCGCAATCAAGATACCATGCTATCCAGTATCAATACACACTGTGATATAGAAATTCTCGAATGATAAGACAGTGAGCCAAGAGTATTTTTGTTAGAGTATAATCAACACTACGTCATACAATAACCACAGTATTGTTGCTTACCATAGAGAGACCAACCAAAGTCTTATGTACATGTTTTATAATCCTGGCTTATCTATATACTTTGTATATCTAGGGCCATGGGATTTTATATTGTTGCAAGGATTAGATTGTTACTTCATGGTAGTCTCCAGTCACTTCATAATTGTTGCATATATACATCCGAGAACAAATCATTCATTGTATGATAAATTTGGCATCACATCATTGATATCATATCATTGATCACATTCCAGATTGTAGCCCCTGGTATCATATCCATGGCATTACAATAGCTTTAGTGAACCAATTTTCCAGACCCTCCTCCCGGATCTTGTGCAACCATGGAAGGAGTTAGTTTGGTTACCGAGTCCATCAACCAAGTAACTAAAGATTACTACATGCATATGTTATTTAATTATATTTATGGGTATACCTGTGTGTCTTTGACCTCATTATTTAGTGATGATTGGCAGTATATGACGTAGGACTTTAAATGCTGGGCCAACCATAAGCAGAGTCATGAAAAATTGGTCACCATCATGTTCAAATGCACAAACATGAATAGACACTGGAGTAGCAAATAATGAACTGATTTTCTTTTACTCATTCAGGCTCCAAGATCATCATAGTTAACAAAGTTGACTATCTACTCAACACAAAATCATCAGATGAGGCACATTTCTGCAGAAATGTAGGTCCACATACCTAGCGGGTAAATGCACCTGCTTTTTAATAGAAATCTCATTTCATAAGGCCGTTAGGCTATGCATCTAAATACAGTACAGTGTGTATACGATAGTTTATAATAGTATGTATTTTATAAATACTGTGTTTTCTGTAGTATTCCTAGTTCTCATATAACCCTTTGAATGACCAATGTCAAAAATTGCTTCTAGACTTCCCCGAAAACCCACACTTTAAGTAATATCATTAATATTCTGGAATTTTAATTCAAGTAAATTTGTGATGTAAATTTATGACGAAACAAAAAAAATGAAAAGAATTTGTATAATTGATTACAGCATGAAGTACAGCAGATTGTCACTTTAACACAGTGAGCGCTGTCGAATATACTGTGTTTGTATTATAACCCTAAATATAAAGTGACCCTAATATTTACTATTAATTGCAACGCATTAATCTATAATATTTTTGAAATGACAGAAATTGAAAATGTTATGTTTATATAATATAAATCCATGGACAGTTAGTGTCCTAACAAGATGATAGAAATGAGCAAATGAGATTGGAAAATGAAAAAGACCAGAAGACTGTATGTGCAAAACACACTCTATGATGAAAAAATTGACAAGGTAAAAACAAAACAAACCAGACATGTAGATAATAAAGCCAAGGCTTATACATAGTGTAATAATGTCATGCAATATCAATGATAGAAAGCAATATAAATATGTGCAAGGAAAACCGCAATAAGGCAGTCTAAAACTGGACAAGACATACCATGATATTGATGAGTTTAAGAAAAAAGACAAATACATAAAAACAATGAAATATAAAAAACCCAGAGGTATCAAGATATAGCAAAAACAAGCAAGGTAAGGCTTTTGAATAGTGCTCGAAAAAAGACGAGATGCGCGCGGATATAATGACCAAAGAATGGCCATAAGAGTTAGAGGGCTCATCAATAGCAACATAGTCAATGAATGAAACGGATGGAGTCCAAAGAAAATCACAAGATGTGTTTATATCTCACCCTACCGCCAGGTCTTTAATATCTTGGATGTGTCATGTCGTTATTAGCCCCCACTGTTCCCAGGAACATCACTGCTACCATTCCACGGACCAAAGATACCGCCAAAGGTATCACTCAAGCTACGATGACGGTTCCGTGTACCAGTCTTGTTAAACGAACGCTCCCGTGAGGTAGCAGGTCGAGGAGGATGTTCTGATACTTCGGAAATCTCAACAAGAGGACCCAGGAGGGGTTCACGAGAGAGCATAGAATCAAGAACCTCGTTATCATCATCATAATCATCCATAAACATGCTTTGTCGGATGCTATAGCCGATGCGACCTAGAGAAGTACGGCGAGTAAGAGGATCGCGGCGCAAGGTATCGGTCATGACAGCAGAGACAGCCGAGGAGAAAGGAGACGCGGAGATAACAGGTCCTGCAAAGCGACGACTAGAAGGGCGAGATGGAGTCGAAGTATGATGAGTTTCACTGATATGGTTGTTGGAATGGAATGGAATATGGCTATGTGGTGGAGGGGTTGAAGGTTCGAAGAAAGCGGGTTCACTGATAGTTGAGGTCGGACGATGGTCAGAAACAAGGCCATGTTGCAATGGAGTCGGGTCCGGGCGGGGAGGCGGGTTGTCAATATCGTCAGGTTCTTCCCAGATACTCAGGATGGGAGGTCTGGAAAGATCGTTGCTGTTTCGAACAGGCGTCCGCGTAGATAGGATCCCGGTTTCATGAGATAGGCTAATCCGCCTGTCTGATTGGAATGTTGGGAAGTTTGTCCTAGATGAACGGCGGGAACTGATAGAGTTACGGGGACTATCAGGTGGGGTGATATCCGAGTAAGCTTGCTGGGAAGCGAGACCAATAGTCTCGTCGATGCCGTCCGTATTAGACAGTTGTGCCTCTTCATCAGGTATTCTGGGTCTACCACTAGTAATAAAGAATACACCAAAGAATGTAAGAAGGCAACCACTTGTAAATGCAAGAGATTGTGTAACAGTAGTTCTTTCGAAATCGCGGTAGAGAATGGCACTACCAACAATCACACATAGGGTGAACATAACAAATTGGATAGGAATAACTTGGGTGGAATCAAAACGCTGCAGAGCTCTGTTGAGGTAACGAATTTGCATTATTGCTGTTGCAATCAAGACAAACAGCAATGCATAAGTCACAGGGGTTTGAAAGGCACCTAATAGTGTTGACGAGAGCATGGATGAAACTCCCTTGGTGGCTAAAGCAGTATACCCGCCTTGAGGAAGAGTTAGATGATGAAAACTCGCACATACATACACGCACACACATATACAAAAAAAAGCGGAATATAAACGTATGGACGTATACCGCAGGAATTACTTACCAAAAAGACCCACCAGACCAAGATCAATGAGAATGGTCCGTTTTCCATATCTCTTGCTAGCCCACATCAAGGTTGCAATCATAGCCACAGTAATACACAAGTACACTTCAAATGCAAGGGCAGTGATGGCATCCCAAACATCATGTGGAGCAAGCTTCGACTCGTCACCAGCGGAACTGAGGACGACGACAACGACGCCGGCAACGGCAATAACAACCCCCCAAAAGTCACGGACTCTGAACTTTTCATGGAACAGAATAGGTGCGATAACACAGTTGGATACAAGTGCTACAACACCCAATGGTGATACAATGGATGCAGGTGCAAATCCATAGGCCAGAAAATTGCCCATTTCGCCCAACGTGATAAGAACTTGCCCTAACCACCAATATGGAGATCGCAGGTACGAAAGTGATGATGTCTTTTCAGACAAAATGGGCGTTCCGTCTTCTAGGACATCGCTCCGGCTGCTTTCGACTAATTCGTGGGGTCTTGGTGATGTTGTGGCGGGTACTGGTGATAATGTTCCGTAGCTTGTGGTTCTACCTAAATCAAGATGATCAGAGTCCGAGGTGTCATCCACAGATACTCTACGTGCTATCTGATCGGTGACAGGAAGTTCATGCGATTCATTTTGTTCGAGAATTACTTGTAGCTTCGCTCTTCGTTGCGCCCGTTGTATTCGCGCCTGTATTGATGCACGCTGTTCGTGAAGTTTGATGTGTGCGAAGCGTTGAACATTGAGCGCCAGCGCAATAAGTACATTGCCTCCAATTGCTGTTGCAATACCGATAATGGAGGACCAATCACGATCTGGAGAGTCGGGTGGTATGATATTATCAGTAGGTGGCGGAGAGCCAAGAGTGGAGTTTAACGCTCTGACGACCACGAAAACCGTCGGCGATGAGCTCATGTTGAATGGCAAGACGGGAAACTCGAGTGGTTAAAGAATTTGATTCCAGGGAGAATAGCCAAAAAAATAAAAAGGAAAATAAAAAACTAGGAATTGCACAACAAAACTTCAACCTGGAATGATTGTATATATTGTGGTTAGTGTATTTTAAAGGGTGCAATAGAATCACAACTTGACGGTGGTCGGTAAAGGCACGGGCGCGCGGGCGCAACCTAAATGGGAGAAGGCTAGATTGTTTTCTTTTCTACTTCTTCAGTTCGCCTTTCAATGGTTCGCTGTCGGGATTCGGGGGGCTTCGTGACAGAGGGATGACCAGGAGTAGATTGAAAGCCACGATATTTTGGTAAATGATGAGATGATATATGAACCAACCAAATCAAAATTGACAAAAAGAAAACCAAGGGCTCAGGAAGCACAGTATCACACATAATAATGCTGAGAAAGCCTAATGACGATTTGCTAGGGCCTCGCTGCACTATAATTTCTGGATAACCAAGGCACCCTGTTACTTCTAAACACTAAAGATCTCAGTATCAACTTTGTCTGTTTATGTCTCGTTTGGGCCTGAGGTAGCTCCGTCAAGGCTACCGAGAATCCGAGACATACGATGAGTGATCATCGGTAGAATATGCGCATTGAAAATGAGTTGAAAAACGAGTTGTACAGCGCAAAAATTGAGATTTCAACTCCCTCACTGTATGAGTCGTGGAAATGGTGAAGTCGATGGGATCGTAAAGGTGGTTAGAAAACGGAGTGGTTCAGAGCTCCGCCTAACAAACAAAGCGGTCCGGAACTGACGACTGGAAGCATTCAGAAATCTGCGTCGTTACCAGCAGAATATGTCTGGATCGATTAATTGACTGTTCGGTGAGGCGCCCAGGTTGACAAATTATATGTAAACCGCAACTGCCAATCATGCAGAGTCCTGTTAGCGACCGACGGGGTCACGGGCTGTTCTCATTGATATTACATATAAGAGGCGAACTTGGAAGCATGGGTTGATTGATTTATAGTAAGCAAAGCAGTCATATGTCAACATGCATCACTAATTGGAGCTCATTCGTGACAAGAGCTTTTTTTTTCTTTGGTTTTTTTCCTACTAGGGTTATAATTTCATTGACTTGGCGTTCTCCTGCTGATTCCGGAATGTGTGGCGCTTGGGATTCATGTGGCTCAAATACAAATATGTGTGGAGCACATTTTATCTGGCTTCGGTGACGTTCTAGGAACAACTGTTGTCAGCTGTCTCTAGATACGATTCAACTGGCATCTCCATCTGCGCAATGCTTAGGCACTGAAAGAAGATCACACCACTATGAACGTTTTATCATCTGCAATCAATCTGTGCTGTTATGCATAGAAGTCTTCTCTCAAACTTCTGGTTTACACCATTTGTGAATTAACCTACATTGTGCTTATAATCCAAAGGTCTAAGTTATTTCAAGTAACGCCAAATTCGCAGACGTTGCCGTTTTATCGACTTGTTTTACAATCGTCCGAGTCTTGTCTTTGACCGAAAGGTCGTACTGATTCTTACGGCTATACTACAAACACCAAACATTTGTCACTTCTATCCCCATTCCAAAGAGACAAAACATGCTTTGGGATTTTTTTAGTGCACCCGGAGAACCTGCTCATGACTTGGCTTGGGCCTATTTCATCAGAAACTCATCATACTCCCCTTTCAACCTTGCCCATCTGCGTCAACCTCGCCCTTCGGACCTGCCTGCAGATTCAGATGCATCTCTCTTCACTTTCACCGACGCCTTTGAGGATCTTCTCGCTGTTGCTGCATCCAAACCTCTTCCCCCAATTGAATCTCATGTTTCTCTCCATAACCTTCTTCGGCAGGTCTTCCCATCCGGCGAAACCCCCGCCTTTTGGATCCAACGTTTGAGCTCTAACAAACTTTTGACTCCTACTTCTGTCAAAATTCTGATACCTGATGAGTGGGATAGGCCCTTATTTGGAACCCCTCTCTCGGGCGCCTTGAGTTCTCTTGATTATGCTGATCATTTCCGCCGTGAATTTCAGAAAGCAGCTCGGAGGGCTATCCTATCTGATGAAGACATGAAGAAGGCCAGTGATGACATGCAGGATCTGACTGAAGTGTGGACCTCGTTTTTCGACTCTGGCGTCAAGTCTTTTGGAACATTTGTTGACCTCGTCAAGGATGGAAGCAGCGGCTTACAGTCAAGTTTCGATATCGATTCTCACAGCAATGGCAGTGTCACAATTGAGACTCCACGAGGCAATAGAACAACCAAGACAGTCGAGTCCAAAGATGAGTACATTGACTGGATGGGTATGCTCCATACCAAGCACACTACCAAGGTTGTGGATGAGAATGGTAAAGTATTGAGCAGCCAATCTCACTGGTCCATGACCAACAACTACGACAAGGAAAAGTATAAAGAACTGGCTGAAAACAAAGGAAACAAAGATGACAAGCCGAGAGATTGGTAGGGTTTTTATTTTATCTTAAGAACTTTTTGTGTGTTTCCGCTCTCGCCACTCATTTTGTGCTGAATAGTTTTAGTTAATAAAATATATATAATCAGGGTTCTTGTCTGCGTATATAATGGAAGTGCGATCAAGTCATAGGATATGTAATCTAATTAGTCGGCTTTTGCGGTCTAGATTTACAGGAATTTACAGGTTAAGTCAAGAAGTATGAAATTCTTTAGACATGCAACGGCATCTTTGGCCGTGCTTAGAGCTATGTAAGCGGTTAATACGAGGTCTTGATAATGCAGATCTTTGTGTTACTAAACATATATATGTACAGGGATATAATGTTCAGAACCTTAATGTCATTAATTTTGGATATCAAGAATCTGAGAGTACCTTGAGAATATTATTATTCAGCTGTAATGTCTCCAAGACAACTCGAGCCCTCACGTATTGCCTAGGATATTAGTCATGTGCTAGTTAGCCCTTACGACATATTAATAAATAGTTGATAAATAATAGCTAGTTCGGCAACTACCAAATGCATCTAATGCTTACTCCAAGTCTAGTGTCGCCATGGTCCAACCTTCCATCAATCTCGAATTTTCCAATCATGAATCCAATCTTAATCCCCATTCATATATTCAATTCATTGGTGCGCTTTCAACATTTGTGTCATCTATCAAGTGAGGCATTGCCGGCATGAACTCAATCGGGTATGTTTTCTTTTCAATAGTACTGCTCTAGTTCACTAACTAATCTTTATTCTCTTTAATTACAACTCCCCTCGATCATCTCTGTCTTCATCATAATGAACCTTTTGCATTTGTCCATCTTCCAATCCATATTAGTATAAGCTCCCCTTTACACATCTTTCATTTTTGTAGGTTTCTAGTAACAAACTAGCCAACCACAATTTACAGAAGATTCTCTTGGTCTAATTTTGCGCAACATAACACGACACCCTTGTGCCATGTCTTCAACCGAAGTCAACAAGAATGCATCTGGCTCCTTTATATCAAGAAATAACCTTAGTTCATGGAAAAGCTGCTCTCACTTGGCCAATTGGTCCGGGTGGTATGGAGCTTCCATCAATCACTTCAATAAAGCCAGTATAGAACATTACACCCACTTCTACTGGTCGGGCGTATACTCTCAGATCTACAATCTGAAAATGTTGGTAACCACCAAATTGTAGAAGCTCCGACAAGACTTGGACTTTCAGATCAAACAGCATCTCCAGGTCTCCGGGAACTTAGTATCGACTTACAGGCGACCTTCCGATGAGTGGCTTCAGCAACACCTTGGCTCTGCCGAATCTCGTAGGCCTGCTGCTTAGGGCTATCAGGAAATAATGGCCTTCAGGCGACGAAAGAAGTCGTATCGAGATCAACTACCGAATAGCTGAAAACTATTGCGTCATATTTTAGATTGCCATTTTCTTTGGAGCTTGAAAGATTATCCGTTTCCATACATCTTAGTAATTGAGCCATCCGGAATTGGGAAAACCTTTATAGTCAAGGAGTTGGCCAGGTATCGGGGCTAATTTGTATGTTACATATTATTCGACAAACTTTTTGCTACTAACTACCCTGCTAGATTTTTTCTGGCAGATATTACAGATAAGCAAATTAGAAGCACTGAGGAAAAGGACGTATTACCTTGTTGGTATCGGTTTCTGTATGGTCTTCGGTATCTAGCTGTGTGTGCCAAAACGCAAAAGATACCAGGTTCCAGGTTCTGGAAAATCCAGACCGAAGAGAAATATCGGGATTGGCAAAAAAAAAGGCTCGCTCAACTTTTAAAACATTATATTCTGGAAAATCGACGAACAAAAATTCCATGATGAATGCACCGACCTCGTCAAAGGTTGCATCAAATAGTGTTGTCTTCGCCAACAACGTGGCAAGCCCAGGAAGACGGAACTAGACATGATTTTTGTTTTCGACGAAGTCCGGCCTCTTGTGGGGCCTGCTCACATGTTATAGTCCACACATAAAATCAGCCGTCGAACCTGGGTCCCTGTTTCAAGGCTTTGTGCACCAGCCTGAAGTTTAAGAAAGGATTCCCATATCTTCATGCTTGTGATGGATACGCTATCCAAGGTGTCTAACTTTTTGCCCTCTCAACAATCAGATCCCAGCTAACAAGACCCCAACAGCGATGAAAGGGGTGGCAAAATCTTCCACCTTTAGATTGAGATAAACGCTCTTGACCTTTTTGCGAAAGTGCCCAACTCGATTGATAACTCGGACATTAGCTTGCAGACATTATATTCAATTGGACGGCTTCGTGTATGACAAAAAACAGGCCACCTTCAATCGATGATTTGTTCTTTACACTCGATGTTGTGTATGTTTGCTGCCATTATATACACCTGATGGTGACATCGTGATCCCAGTCTGGATCCCAGCGCAGTCTGATCCAGCTGTCCCTGCTCACATGGACTGCATCATCATCCAGGTGAAAAACTGCATTAATGATTCCCTGACCAAGGGTCTGAAGAACGAGTCTACCAATACCATCAAATCCGCTATACAACATCTGGGATTAGATATCAAGACACCTGTTTTGGGACTCTGAATGTGCTTAGGAAGCCAACCAGATTGTCAGAAAGGATCTGTTGTTGTTAAGGCGAAAAGGTTGACACTAGTAATATTGTCAGTTGGGTTGGATAAAGAGGTCCACCCCTTTCTCAGCGACAATGCTATTGATATCTTGCCCGAACTCCACCGATTACCCAACATTCGGTGTCCCTACAGACACAAAGAGAACCGTGCCTTTGAGAGATTGGTAATGGACACTACCGCGAGGCATTATCAAAGCTTGAAGCCACTAATTAAGTAGAGCAGACCATTTTTAAAAAGATTATTACATCATCACTTGATTCTATGTGAATTTTAGTTAGAATAGCCTGTGACTTTTCACCACCAACAATGCAATTGCATGACAAAGTTCTGTTACACCTGAATTCCGCAAGAGGTACGGTACCTACCGACTCTATTGTGATATTGTAAATAAATCATAACCAGAAAACATTGCCTTGATTATTACTCCATATCAGACATGACCATCTCGTCGTGTTTCGTGTCACTTTCATCCCCTTCGTCATATGTTTCAGCCTTGATAGCGACAGAGTCTTCGATAGCCGTCCTGTTGCCCCCGCTAAGGACAGACATACTCTGATCAGGCCGACTTTTTTCGCCAAGAGAATGCACAATTTTGCCTAGAATGACATGCAGCTTGTACAGAGCGTTTTTGCTCGAAGCGTCGCTGAGGAGATTCAAGTCTACGGCATCCGAAACCTCGGTAAAGAGTTCCCGGAGCTTATATTCGGAAGCAATAGGGGAAATGTAGAGTTTGCCTAGCAATGGCGCCAGCGTTTTCCTCTCATTTCCTGTGATCAATGTTAATCGTCTGTCTGAATTCTGTGGTGAGAGGATACAAGTTGCGGGGGCTAACTTACGGCTCATATTGGAGTTGAGTCTCTCCAAAATATCAAAGGCAAATTCAATGTGCGCGTCACCCTCGACGTGCTTCTTGTCAGCCTCTCCAAGCGCATCGGCGTTATAGCATTTCCGGGGATCAGTCCAGTCAACCAGACAAGATCCAATAGTGCCCATACTGACCATCTCGTCACCTGCATCAGCGTCATCATCATCTTCATATGCATCGCGGATGTTATAGAGACTGTGGAGAGCATCTAGTGCAATGGTTCGTAGCAGTTCCTGGTTTTCCCGACGGGAGAAACAGAAGACAGGAAGGAAGTAGTTGAGGGCCTGGCGCACACTCTGGTTCTCCGAACTCGAAGGGTCAAAGTATGTAATTATCAATGTCTTCAAAAGCTCCGAGGCCACGTCAGGATCAGTGACAACCTGGCCGAGTAGAAGTTTGGAAACCGCCACCACAGCTGCTGCTTGCACTTCCGGCCCTCGAGAACCAAGTTTGAGCGCACGAACATATACTTTGAGGAGCGTTGGGTTGGAGGTCAGCAGCTGCGCGCCATGGACATTGAGAATATCAGTAAGGATTTGAAGAGCTGTGATCTGCAGAGCAGTATGCCCTTTGCTAAAGAAGTGCATAAATAGAGTCAAGTTTTCCTCGGCCAAAGCTTTGTCTAGCAGAGCACACAGACCCAGGCAGACCAAACCCCTCTCACGGATTGGAGCCTCATGAGATCGTACTGCAGGGACGACCAGATTGTTGAGCATAGCAACAAGGTGATCGTTCTTCTGCAGACTACCACTGACGTTGGTGAGCATGCACTGCACAATGTGTAGGCATTTCATGTTGATAACAATCTCCTTGATAGCCTGGGCCTGAGCTTCCTCCTCACTAATAGATTCATCTGCCCCATCATTGTGGGACTTGCTGCGGCCATGACCAGTCCCACTTACGTCAGAATGAGCAGAATGGAAACTCTCCTCACCATCATCCTGGGGCTCATCATCGGCGATAGTGTCATGGACATCCGCAACAGCCTCTAGGACCACGCTGCAAAACTCACGTTCACCAGCAGCACCGGGGGCACAGATATCTCTCAAAAGCTCCACTATGAGCTTGGTGATGTCATCTGGAACCTCAGGAATAGAAAGTGTTTGCCTCAGTAGGGCAAACATTTTCCGCCGACCAACTTCGTCAGTGTAATCTAACGTCAAGGATATCCGCAGCAACTGACTGACGATAAACTCTTGCTCCATAGTATCCTCTTCCTCGTCCTCATTGGCATTCCCGGATACTCGTTTGATTGCCTCCAAGAGCGCCGCGATATATCTTTCGAGGAAGAAGGCGAGACGAGTCACTTCTGGCATCTTTTCCTCAACCAAGTACTCATACTTGCTATGTGAACGGCAAAAGTCATTGAATGTCCTTGCCATAAAGACACTTTCCGCAGAAAGAGTTTCCCAGAATCTGTCATTAAAGACCATCGCATCGCGATAATCTGGCCGCCCTTCCCAGAAACCCTTCATAGCCTCGATAGCAACTCCGTTCTCCTCACCAGAGTTGATCACGTCAATACGTTCCAGCAATTCCTGTAAGCCATAAATACTGGGCACCAGGACTGGCGGAGGAGCCTCTGGATCTTCAGGTTCCTCCATATGAGCTGCCGCGCAATCTTCAATCCATCTCTCTCGAAAGAGCTTGCCCGCTGCCTTCCGCACATTCTCATCTCGGTCCCGTAGACCCCATCGCAATAACTTCTCGCGCATGCTGAGCGAAAGATGTCGGAAATCGCCGAGAGCAGGCAATAGCCTAGAATAGACTGCTCTTCTAGTCGGAGGGTCCTGGTCACGAGCTCGTTCAAGTAGGTAGGGAAGGGTTTTGGGGAGAATCGGAAGGTTGACCAGCAACGCTCTCCGAACCTCGGCACTGGGGTCATTTTGCAGAAGATCAAGTAGCTTACCCAACAAGCTGGCAGTGACATCGGTGTCGTCTTCATCATCCGAGTTCCCTTCAGTGCCGTTTCCAGCCAGCCGCGTGAGACCCAGGACGGCCTGGGCTCGCACCATAGACTCTTTATCGCGAATTCTCTTGAGAAGCACATGACGCAACTTGGTAAAAAGCTCATCATCAATGGCATCCAAAGAATTAACAACCTGAGACATGAGCTGAGTTGACCGAAACCTGACATACTTGTCTTTGGCAACGGTATGAGGCATAATAATTTCCAAGAGCTTGGTAGTGAGTCTTGTGGCCGGTGTCTCAGGCATCACATTAGCATCCTCCTCCACCTCATCTATAGCAATCTCGTTGTCCTTTTCACTAGCATGACGCAAGAAAAGTCCAATAAATCTGATGGACTTCTCACCAACACTCTCAGACTTTTTGACAGGCAGGACTCTTAGGACACACCGGATAAACTCGGAATTAAAAGTCTCTTCATCAAAATCATGGACAGCCCCCTTCTTTGGATTCACAGGCTCATAGCAGCAAGCCTCATGAATTTTTCGTAAGCTGATTACGAACTTGCGGTGTGATGCCGTAGTACGTTGTGCATCTCGGAATATAGCACAGATTTGTGGTCTCAGCTCATTATCGGGAGCTTCTTCGGGGATCTCAACATGGTCTGTCCGGGAGGCCGTAGACCGTGAGCTTGCCGCCTTGGTACGGCTTCCACTCCTGGCTGGCATGAGAGGCACACTGAGACTCGAAAGAGTTCAGGGATTAACAAGTAAATATGGAAGAAAAAAAGAGAATTTTCCCAAATAAAGAAGAGGAACCTAATAAGTTGATGTAAAAATAATCAGAATACTATCTTAGGGAAGTATCAGCGCTTGTTCAGGTGCATTAGAACTTCAAGTCTTGCCAATCTTTGTAGCATGTTCGCTCCCCTCATTGTTGTGACCCTGTTTACATATTTCCACTTTAGGTTTAGTACCCCACTATAGCTGTCCCTGGCAGACGTATCTTTCGGTAGAATGGCGGCTAATCCGATAAGGAAAAAATCTTATCGTTTAGAAAATAATGCCTTGACGTCCAGAAAATTTGGAAGATATAGAATTGCGATGGGGTGAATGAATATCAACATCATACTGACATCCAATTACCATTTTGTTTTCTATAAATCTTTGGTTTTGTGCACATTTTTATTATTATTTTTCATAACATAATGGGTGCCCCTCAAACCAATGGCGTTAAGCGCCAACACCACGACAACGATGACTTTAACATTGAAGATGCTCCTTTGACTGCTGCCAAAACCTCTGACAAACCCGCTAACAAGCGTCAACGTATTGGTGATTCTTGTTCGCTTTTTGTTCGCTCAATTCCAAAAATTGCTACCAATGAGTCTCTTGCCGAATTCTTCTCTCAACACTTCCCTGTCAAACATGCCGTAGTTGTTCAGGATAAAGAAACCAAGGAGTCCCGTGGTTATGGTTTTGTCACTCTTGCCGATGCTGAAGATACGAAGGAAGCACAAAAGAAGCTTAACAATATCCGGTGGGAAAACTCCAAGATCCACATTGATATTGCCGAGCGCAGAACCCGCAAAATTGGCGCCGACCACGAGAATGTTCTTGAGAACAAGACCAAGCGCCAGGCAGCCATGGCTGAAGCACTCAGACCTCCTAAGTTAATCATTCGTAACCTGCCTTGGAGTATCAAGAAGAGTGAGCAACTGGCCAAACTGTTCACCGGGTTTGGGAAGGTCAAATACTCTGATTTGCCAAATGACAAGGGCAAACTAGCTGGCTATGGTTTCATCACCATGCGGGGCCACAAGAATGCAGAAAAGGCTCTGAAGGCTCTGAACGGCAAGGAGATTGATGGACGTCCAATCGCTGTTGACTGGGCCGTTAATAAGGAGACTTACCAGAAGCAAATCCAAGAGGAGGCTAGACAGCGCCATGAAGAGAAAGCTGCACGCAAGGAACCAAAAAAGAAGGAAAGCAACAAGGACAAAAAGCGAGCTGGTGATGAGGATGAATTTGCGGGAATGACCGAAGCTGAGCGTGATGTTGCCATGTTTTTCAAGAATACCGATTTGGAATTTGAAAAGGAAAAGGACATCTCTTCAGAGGAAGATGCAACTTCTGATGAAGACGACGATGACAAGGAGATGAAGGATGTCGATGACAAGGAGGATTATGAAGATGAGCAAGAGGAGGAAGAAAAGTCCAAGAAGACTACAGATACTTCGTCAAGTATCTTCGTCCGCAACCTTCCTTTCACTGCCACTGACGAGACTCTCAAAACCTTTTTCGGCCGCCATGGTGCTGTCCGTTATGCCCGCGTTGTTATGGACCGTGCTACAGATCGCCCGGCTGGAACTGGTTTTGTATGTTTCTTCAATGTTGATGACTGCGTCAAGTGTATTAAAGAAGCCCCTCGCATTACCCCAGCTCCAGTTCATTTGTCCAAGAAGGTTCGCAAGTCTGTGCTGACCGACGAGTCTGCTGATCCTACCGGACGTTACACCATGAATAGCCGTATCCTCCAGGTAACTCAAGCTGTCAGCAAAGACGATGCCACCCGTCTCGCTAGTGAGGGTGCTGCCTCTCGTCGGGAGAAGGACAAACGTCGTTTGTTCCTCCTCAATGAGGGCGCTCTTGATATGCGTTCATCTCTCTATAAGGCCCTCTCTCCTTCCGAGATCAAAATGCGTGAAGCCAGCATGACCCAGCGTAAAAAGCTCGTCCAGAGTAATCCCATGCTTCACATTTCTCTAACTCGTCTGGCTGTCCGCAACATTCCCAAGAGCATGAGTTCCAAGGAACTGAAGCAGCTTGCTCGCAAAGCCTGTGTTGAGTTTGCCGTTGAAGTTAAGGACGGTCTTCGTAAACCCTTGTCTCGGGAAGAAAAGATTCGTGGTGCTACTGATCTCAAGGAGTCTAACCATAGCCGCAAGACCAAGGGCACTGGCATTGTAAAGCAAGCCAAGATTGAATTTGAGAGTGTCGACGGTTCCAAGATGCCCGAGAAGGAGGGTGCTCGGAGTCGTGGCTACGGTTTTATTGAGTTTTCTTCTCATCGTTGGGCTCTCATGGCTTTGCGTTGGTTGAACGGACATGCTGTTGAGGACGCCGACGGCAAGAAGAAGCGTCTGATTGTCGAATTTGCTATCGAGAATGCTCAAGTTGTCGCTCGCCGAGCCGTCCAGATCCGCAACAGCCGGGCCCAACAGGCAGAGCACGAAGCGAAGACGGATAAAAAAGAGACTCCCCAGACTAGGGCCCGTATTTTCAAGGGTAAGGAGGATGAGAACAGTCGCAAGGCAGGTCCCAACGGAAGATTTGGTCGTCAGAGACACGACGAAGCCCCGGGGAAATCCTCCAAGATAAAGCATGCTGGTCAGGGCCAGGTAATCGCGAGAAAAATGGTGGCGCGGAAAAAGAAGGCCATGCATCGCAAATAATTTTACCATAGTTAGGTGAACATTTGGGTTGGTTAGTTTTTTAGTTTTGCATTGATGTTTATATTGTTTTTGGGCTATTTGTCTTGTCTAGTTTGGGAGTTTAGGTAGTGAAAGAAAAGGACTGCATAACTGGGCCTTTGTTTTAGAATTGCTGTATATATCTCTTCACGTCGAGTCATTTTTACGTTGATTACAGTTATCCGTATTTGTATTGAATGTCATGATCCTCTCTGATATTTAAACTTCCGAATAATGTTCTCATGTTTCATTTATAACCTGATTGCTAATTCCCTATCGGAGGGTATCCAATTCCCATTTTGTACACAATTCCCGTTAGCCCCAAGTTGAGCAGTAGGTGTGTGACGAGCCAAGCACCGGTGTACAACAGCTTGGGAGAAAACACTGTCCATATGAACAAATGGTTCCGGAAATGCCAGCATGAGAACAAGACAGCTGTCACGCTGATGAAAATCACCGTGGAGCTCACGACAACATGGCGCTGGTAAGATGAGAGGGAATCGTGGCGCTGTGAGGCCTGGTTATGAGAAAGCATGACCCCACGCGCACTCGCCCAATAAATTGGGCCAGCAAAGTTCGAGATATACGTCAGTATGCCCACGATCACAACGTTGTAGCTTCGCAAGCCCGTATATCCACAGGACAGATCGATAGACGAGATGGAGTTAGTTCTACCAAAGGCGAAGAATGTAGCATACTGCAAAATCATGGTGACCAGTGTAATTGTAGTGGCCTGTAGATGGATGTAGTCAATTAATATGAACAGGAGATCATTGATCAGGATCAGAGGTATGTTTACACCTTTAGTCTGCAATAACAGCACCAACGTCAAGAGGTGATGGAAACCCACTGTATTCAGTCAGAAATTGCTGTGTTGTGGAAAATGAAAAACGTTATAGGATGGGTTAAAACTTACAAGCACGGGTTTTCAACCGAGGGTGTCTCAACACTGAGAAGCTTAGAAGTATAATGCCTAGAGAGCACAACCTTGCCAAGTCTACTAGTGGGATCTGTGGTACAGTCCAGCAGATCCACGAGACATATGACCCGAGAGTTAACTCGGGCGAATCCAATTCTGTGCTGCGAAATTTGAATACGAACAAAAGATACAATGTCCCAAGCAAGACCACCTTTCTATAGTGTCGGGTTATGGAGTTCTGGATGGTGGATTCCGTGAAAGGCCACATTCTCCATAGCAAAAGCGTAAAGGTGTTAAGATTGGACGACCATAGTGGCCATGGACCAACAATCAAAAATAGGCTCACTATGTCATCACCACCAGCGAACTTTTGTCCAGTCTGATTGTAGGCTCGTAGAAGTCGTAACAATGTAGCCGCAAAGAACACCCCGTAGATATATACCCTCCAAATGTACCTACTACAGTCAGTCCACATTTGTACTATATAGCAAATGTTTTTACATACCTTTTAGATACCCGGAGATCACGAGCAAGAAACGGTACTAGTGAAGACAGCATCCAGTACCACAACTGATGTTCCTCTTCTATAAAAGTGCTAGAAAACATCGAAATACCGTGCAGAACGCCAACAACAACAACGAAAACGTTTTGGGTGTTTTCGGAGTGCATGAATAAAACAGTCAGTCCAAGCAAGGTTGCACCAACTGATATCGCCAACCCCCAGAGGATTTTAGAGGTATCAAACTTGCTAGCCATCGAGGCCATCAGCGATTGGGCATCACGTAAGGCCTATGGATTTTAGTACAAAGAATAAAATAAACGAAACCATCTACACTTACCTGAATAGCAAGATACTCCCACTGCCCATCTGTCCCTGTATCACCAGGGTTAAGCTGCTGCCATTGACAGGCAAGCTTTTTTATATCAGAGCTCAAGTCCGTGCAACGATCTTCATCACTGACATTGAAAAGTTCAGGGCCATATGCAGCTGTGATGACTTTCAACATCTGGTTTAGATTTCGCTTCAAGATGACTACTCTTTCATACGATGTTCCCCAAATGGGAAGAAAGTGAGGCATAACAGCCCCAAGAGAATTCTTAGGGATTGGAAAACCTAAAAGACTAGCCAATGTCGGAACCAAATCCGGTTGTTCCATGCGATCATAGTACGTGAAATCATCTCTCCAAGGTAACGGAGCCTGACGGGAAGAGGTCAATAGTGTTTTGAACTTTGGTGAAACAAAGACCATTGCTGGCGAAGTCTCCCCAACAGATGCAGCACCATGATTACCTGCTTCATTCATTCCGTGGTCTCCACAGAAGACAAAGAGTGTTGAATTGAGATGAGGTTGTTGTTCCAGGGCCATGTAAATGTCTTTGACTATTTTGTCCATTTCTCGTTGCTTGGGCCTCATATTGACACTATTTTGGTCAGATTGTTGGGAGCCTCTTTCAAGATTAAAAACTTAGCTTACCTATTCGGGCCTGACTTATGGCCAATGTGGTCAAGGCCTAAATAGTGCAGAATCATTGTGCTCCAATCCTCATTGCGAAGTTCATCAGGTATATGCCGAGTGACATTATTGTCAACGATTGTGAAGTCCTAAAGCCAGTCATTAGTCATGATCAAGATCCTACGGCAAGGGACATTTCCTACGGCAACAAAGAAACTACTAGTGCCATCATTGCGATCAAAGACGCCGGGAAACAGCTTCAGCCAGGTGTCGTCACCGAACATGATCAATTCGCCAGTTTGTTTTGCTTTCATCTGTAACACCCAGTTATCCTGAGTTGCTAAAGAGGACGACTGGTCGCCCTCAATCACATTTAGAACCACATCGAGGAATGATGGAATGGAGCCGGTTGTGAGGGCTTTGAGACGAGGCATGGTGACAGTAGGCGACCTTGCATTAGCAGTAAATGGAATAGCTGTGCCTTCATTGATGAGTCTGGTAATGTTATAGTGAGTGTTCTATTAATAGCTGTGGTGGTAACTTACTTGTGAGTGAAGTGAAACTCACTAGCTTCTGAGAAGACAAAGTCACTTGAGACCGATCAGTCAGTTTGACGGGATAGTTACTATGGAAGATGCTCAAAGGATTGACTAACCTTCGTAGTGCATCGATCACCATGAATATGACTTTGTCAAAGGGTACAGGGACATCATGAGATGCTAATGTATCCTTCTCTGCCAATCCAGAAAACATGGGTTTATAAGGGAAAAATCCATATCCAAATCCCAGTAGTCCTATACAGATAATAACGTTGGCCAAGCCTACTATGGCCACCCGTAGGTTTGGTGACACAAAACGCATGGTCCTGGATGTATTAGTGCATGATAAGGTTTGCGATGGTCAAGTAAGTTGTTGATATCTGACTATCACTACGAGATTGGCGGATTGAGCAAGGTGTCTGGCAAAAGTCCAAGACACGAATGATTGATGATGGAACTATCTTGTAACAAAGACAGTCAGGCAAAAAAAAGCCAGGTAAATACTTTGTATGAATAAACTGGTTGATATGAAGGCTATAGTTTCGACTGAAGAGTGTTTATATCAATATATGCGACACAAGGCTTCTCTGATAGCCATCTGGCAAGTGCTACTTTTATACATTCCTATTATTATATATGTATATTTCTTCAGGAAACGCCACGTCCACGAACTTAAAATCCTAGCTGTAGTGAAGTGTGGGGCCGATCGCGGTCCCATACCACCGACCCCTGCTGGCCTGTACATGGTATCACGTGATTAGATTTAACTACATAAACTTCCATGAGATATAACCAAGTTGTTTCCACCTTCAATGTGAATGAGACTAATAATTTTCACTGTGAATACCGGTAACGATAGATCGCAACTTCTTCTTCATTGATAACTTATTATAATTTCATGCCACTTGAAGATGTATTGTGGAGAAAACCAGTGTAAAATTCATGAAATCTCAAATGCCGCGACAGCAGAATTGCTCAACAAATCTATACATTTTACATATTGGCATGGATAACTATGCGCAATGCGTATTCGTAATTGTGTGTGCGAAAAAAAAACGAAAACCTGACAGTAACCCCATAAACCCATAAAAGGAGAAGAACAACAACAATGCACTTAAATTAACTTATTTTTTGCCATAGCTGCGGTCCTTGTAAGTCTTGAAGACAATACTGGACTTCTTACCACGGCGCTTCTTTTGTATCCGTTTACTAGAAGAAGTCTTTGAGGTAGTAGACTTGGCGCTATCAATGTCGATCTCTAGATTTACGGTTAACAGCTGATCAATACCATGTTGTAACGAAAGATTCGGGTATTTAGACCAACCTTCATCCTCCTCCTTTTTGTCTTCCGTGTCCTCGATAACTTCATCTGCAAGCTGTCAGTAATAGAAAGGTATTTATTGAGAGTGGCAATGGACTGACCCATCTTCACATCATGAACCGATTTGGGTTTCTTGACAATCTCAAGGAGCTTGGCCGAGAGCCGCTCAGCACGAGCAGCTTCAACGGGACCAAAAACCTTGCTCTTCAGTTTTTGGTTGTTGACCTTAAGAGCACTGGAGCGAGCACTTCTAGCCATTTTGATTTTGGTATATGAAAATGAGAAAAAAAAAGGTATGGGGGGTAGCAATTTGCTATCCAGCTTTTTTCATCTTGCGACAAACTTGTCGACTTGATACAAAAAAAAGCCACAGTCCAGGATTGGCAATAGTAGTAAGCGGTCTATCCGATTAGAGTCAGAGCTTACCCAAACGCCACACTTATGTGGCGCATTAATGTCAATCAGGGCGCGAGTCCGGTCGCAATACTTTTTTGCCCACAGCCACCGCCTGATCATCCAGTGACATCAATTCAACGCCTACTGCCATTCACGATCCCGATCCCGTAGTATACGGTGCTTGCTCATCGATTTCATTAGCACTTGATTGTATGACAATTTCTCTACATACAGTGATATTTCCCAGTTATAAACACTGTCTCACACATTACATCGCTTCTCTTTTATTACGAAACAATCTATTTTGATACGTAAAGTTCTCGCATCCCGTGCAGGAAAACTTTCCCAAATCGCGAGCTTTTCATTAGGCCTAAACTTTTGATATTCCATCATTTGTCAGGCATATCTGGTCATTTTGATCATTATTTCCAGAGGAGTTTTTCTCTTTTTTTTCTAATCTGTTCTATCGCTTTTGTGATCCGAACCGCAAGCTCTGTTCGGTTTGCTAGTACAACCCTCGCTCACTTGACCTCCAGAAATCAATTTCTCGATACCTTGAATCGTTCAGTCCGAAGACAAATACATTCTCGAATGGCTCTTTGAATTATAGATCTAAAGTCTATATTTAGATGCGACTCCGAAGCGCCAAACCCAGTAGCGAAACAATTCTTACCTGACCGACACCATGGCTTCTATACAGCCCAATGACATCACCAATCTGGTAAAGGTTGTTAATAGTAACTCCTTGCGAGTGAAGCAGTTGTCCACCATTTTAGGCAACTACGGCCTTTCCAGAACTGGCGTCAAGTCTGATCAACAGAAGCGTCTCACTGGACGTAAGTCGCCTGTTTTCTTTTTATGGCTTATGAATAGAGTGCAAGTCGCTAACCTCAGTATCATCTTTAGTAATCCAAGACTCAGTTCGCAAAAACAACGTCGCTGTCTTCTACCAAATATTGAACGACGTTTACGTTGCCACCAATCACCAAATACCGGCCCATGCTATGATGACACCAGCCGGCACATTATCACAAAATGCACCGACGACATATGGTCGTGCATATCCCACGCTTCCTACACCAGTATCCACAGGCTCCTCTCTACCTGGATGGACTATAGATTCAATCCAACCCAGCCATAGTCCTCGTCCCCAAGATCATCTCGAGTTTAAGGAAAGTCCTTTCTACGAGGTACGATCTCAGGTGAATATCGTCAAGCAATGTCCTCGTAAGTTGGGCCCTCCCTCTTCTTCATTTGGACTTACCTAACTCAATAGAAGCGGCTACTCACTATCGAGGATATGGTACTATACATATCAAGATAACGAATCATCCAGAGCTTCTTGACGTTGTCCAAGACCGGAAGCTTAGGATCTACGTAATGTGCGCGAACGAGACAGGGAAAAATCTCAACATTACATTCCCTTATCAATCTCAACTTCGGATCAATAATCAAGAAAAGAAGGCAAACCTCCGAGGTCTCAAGAAGAAGCCAGGGTCTACGCAACCTGTTGATATCACTGACGATCTCGAATTGAAGGTCCCTAATTACGAAAATACAGTAGAGCTTATCTACGAAAATACAGATCGAGTAAGTGCGTTCATAATGGCGTGAATTTCGTATTTGTCAGCTAACTGACACGTCTCAAGCCATTTTATTTTGGGGTTTATATATGTCGAATTAATCCCGTCGATGAGCTCATTGAGTCTGTTGTATCAAAATCACGCATTACCAAAGAAACTGTCATCAAAGAACGAGCGAGAGTATTAGGTGTAGATGGTGATGACGAATCTGACATTGAGGCAACATCTGAAAGGCTCACCTTGAAGTGCCCTCTTTCATTTGGTCGGTTGTCTGTACCATGTCGTGGTATAAAGTGTGCTCATCAACAATGTTTCGATGCACAATCATATCTGCTCCTACAACAACAAGGACCCACTTGGAGTTGCCCCATCTGTAACAAGCATACTCCGTATGATCAGCTGGCTGTTGATGAATACATGCAAGACATTCTCCGTCACACCCATCCTGATACCGAGTACGTCATCATCGAGCCTAATGGTGATTGGGAAGAACCCAGTGTTTCCAAGCCACAACCTCCCAAAACTGAGCCCACAAACCATACATATGCTCAGGATCTCGATTCTTATGACTTGAGTGAATATGCAACTACCCCACCACCACTTCAACAAGTACCTACCGAGTACGCTGATCCAGTTGTGGTTGTAAGTGGGGGTGCCGCTTCCACTATCGGGCCTACGAATGGAAATACAGGTGGGGCCGGAACCAAGCGAAAAGTTGTAATTGATCTCACGCTTTCTGATGATGAAGAGTATGACCGTCCTACGAAACGACCAGCAATTTCTCTACCACAGATACCGCCGGCAAAGCCTGTTCTCAATTATTCTAATATGGCAGCCAGGCGACTGCCACCTGCTGACAATGTAACTCAATGGTTATCTAATCATCCTGACAATTATGAGGACGTCGAGGCATATGATATACCTCCAGATCGTTGGGGTGCTCAGTACACTCCACATGTTGGAGAATGACAAGACCGGCCATATCGTATAATTCGATGGAATCATCTTTTGCGATTGAGAGGCTGGCTTACAAAACTGTGGGGAGGTAATTGGTGACTTGGTTATCTAGCATTTCCTGGGTTGTAGATGTAGTCTTCGGACATATACATGCCCTGGCATACATATATGAATTCATGATCATTATCATTTATACAATTGTAAATAATATTTCGGTTGCTGGCTGATGTCATGACCTCTCGTGTTACATAATATATCTACGGCGGGGGTTGGGCTAATTAGCAACTCACCGCCCTTGTTTCTGCCGCTAGGGACCTGGAGCTTGAACATCAACGTAAATATAGTAAGAGTTGTCATTCACAAACATCAATGTATAATTAATCCATTTAGTCATGTTATTGTCTGATCCCACTTTTCCGTTTTCTGCTATTCTGACATCACCAATTCGCTGCGTGCCCCTTTTTATTTCACACATACTCAATTCATCCACGAATAATCAGAGACTCCCGACCGACCTAGATTCATACCCATAGTACTTGATCTTCACGATCCATCAATACCGAACATCTTATAGCAAATTCTGTGATATCTCGCTTTACTATTGACACTTTGAGACTTTTGCTATTCTCCAGTTCTTTTGACCCAACAGCCATAGCTGACATTATGTCGTTTCAAACCGTCCCCCAGCCAACTAGTACGGACCTAGACTCTTCCTACCTCGCCTCATCTTGTCTCGACTTCCTACTCATAGAACTCGTTCCCCTTGCCTTCCGGGTAACCAACGATTTGGAGCCCAATCCTATCTCAATTTCAGCTGATGGCGGCTTGGGCAGCTCCACGGGTGATGGGTCAGTGGCAGGAGATTTGAAGGCGGCGTCAGTGACGGCATCGGTGGCGAGAACGGGGAAGAAGATGGACGAAGATGAAGAAAAGGATGCGGTGTTTTACCGATTAGAGTCGCTGGGGTACCGGGTGGGTCAGGGTCTGGTCGAGAGGTAAGTTCTACAACTTAATTTGTAGTCTTAGGACATGTGGGCTTGCGTTTCTGGGCAGAATAATGAATATTGAAATAATCTACTAACCAATCTTTAGATTCTCAAAAGATAGACCACGTTTCAATGACACGCTAGATGTTATCAAATTTCTATGTAAAGATTTGTGGACATTGGTATTCAAGAAGCAAGTCGACAATCTCAAGACAAATCACCGAGTATGTTCCAGGCTACGATAAAGTATTGTTCCTACAATAACTAACATATATTCCACTAGGGTGTATATGTCTTAACTGACAATACATTCCGTCCACTCGGCCGCATGAGCGCCGAAGCTGGTGGCCAAGCTATAATGCGCGCACAACCCGTAAGTGGCAGGTCCGACCAGTTAATGATGGCGATACCTCTCTGGTCTAACTCGCTCTTTTTTTCAGTTCCTCTGGTTCCCCTGTGGCATCGTTCGTGGTGCTCTAGCAGCCATGGGCATAGAAGCTACAGTCACTGCCGACACCAGTGAACTTCCTACTGCTATTTTCCAGATCAAGACGGTGACAAACAAATAGCAATAGTTCCCACACCATCCCCCATTCTGGTTATCATTTTTTGTCTTTGATTTGGTTCCGGTTATCCTAATAAGTTTCTTGGATGTTTTGTTTTTTTATTTTACTTGCCTTCCGGCAGAACCCGATTTGCGGCTGTAACTGTCTAGATCTCGCGGCTATCTGGGTTATGTTACATTACGCTATTCTTCCGATCTCCAATATACCCGTCTAGCTATTTGGTGATGATTGAAATACACATGCGGCTGTGGTTCTCTTTTTCATTAATATGGCGACCTGCATAACACCAAAAGATAACAGACTAAATACAGTCACTTGTCTTGACCTGCGGTTTGTAGTCACTTAAACCATCGACACTAGGAATACGGACATTATTGCTATCATGGTTAAATTGTTTTTTTTTCTTTTTTTTACGCGTCATAAACACTTGGCTCTTATATTACATAGCTGCGAGAACGCCAGGACATTCTCTTCAAACGAAATATTTACGGAGAGAACCCTCAGTTGTGGTCACCGGTATGGATGTACAACCCAATCGGATCATTGATCAAGTCGCCCATCAAAGTACTATGCATGACTGACTTGGAGTTCATGGAAGAACATACCCAGGGTTAAAGAAAATGAGATGGAATAAGGGAAATACAAATTTCATGTAACCCTTTGTATTAGTGCGGCGCTGGTTACCCCAGAAATGATAGTCGTACAACCTCGTTGTTTCTAATAATGTATATATACAGATACAAATATAAACTGCTGATGTCGTCTAGTTCGATGGTTTATGTGATCTGATCGCAGTGCAATAATGCATTGTACAGCATTTTAAACACTTAAAGCCTATACAGGAACGCGGGAAAAGTATCAGCCACTGGTCTATGGATAGTCAAAGTCATGGAATGTAAAGTTTGATTCAAAAATGGTTAATTAGGCCTTCTTCATCTGAAGGGTCTCCCATATATCCTCGGCAAATGGCCGACCTTGCAAATTCATGCTAACAAAAAGACAAAACAAAATGTTCATCAAACATGCTCTTCTGGGGCCTTGAAAAGAGGCGTACATAGCCTTACATCCCCAAGAGCATCATGAACTAGGTTCTTCATGTGCGTTTGGCAATGAACTAGGAAACAGTCATGGCACTTCTTGTCTCCAGAAATGATGCAAGGCTTCACAGCCTTCCTCAGCAACCAGATGATGATCCAGTCATTAATTTGACAGAATCTCTGGATTCAGGCAACTTGAGGTTGATGAAGTGTGCTGAGACCAGATTATAATGAACGCTGTATAAGAGATAACTGAAACGAAAGGGGTATGTGAATGGGACAAGTTAGTGTAAGATGCGGGGGGGTAGAGGGTATTCACTTTTGCTCGGTAGGCTTGTGAGCGAAAGCAACACCTTTATCGATGTTACCAGCCAGACCCGTCAAGCAGGCAGAAAGGAGCTTCTGCTCCTTCTCAGTAATGCCCTCGAGGGGGTTGTGGACCTTCTCGACACCGGTAGACTATGATTCGGTTAGCTTTGAGTTGCATATTAATATTAGAAGAATATACTTACGCCAAGCTCAATAGGAGCAGAGAAAAACTTGAGACCAGTCTTCTGCATAATTATGTCACCACCACTCACACCAGGCAAGTAAACAAAGGAAGGCTCGACGAGGCCTTTCTCGCCGGCAGCGGCACGCAGGACTTTCTCAGCAAAGCTATTATATAACATCAGTTGAAATTGTTGGTGAGCTTAGGATAGTAGAAAACCAACTCACCGGAAACCAGCGTAGGCCATGGAAAGAGTGGCAGAGCCAGCACCATTCTTAGCCTTCACAACCTCGTCGCCACCAAACTGGACACGTCTGACAAGATCATCATATTTGTCATCAGGAATAGAAACAGGAGGAGAAGCTTTACTGAAGATAGGAACAATGGTTTCGCCAGAGTGGCCACCAATAACAGGCACAGTCAGTTTGGACTTGGAGATACCAGTGACTTCAGAGACAAAAGTTTCAGCACGGACAATGTCCAGAGTAGTGACACCGAACAGGCGCTTAGGGTCAAATACACCCTTGGCCTTCAAAGTTTCGGCAGCAATGGGGACAGTAGAATTGACGGGGTTCGAAATGATTAAAATGAAAGCCTTGGGGGCGACATCAGCAGCAGCGCTGATAATACCCTTAACTATACCAGCGTTGATGTTGAATAGGTCATCACGAGTCATACCAGGCTTGCCTGTATATATATGTCAATAACAATCCCACTTTGTGGCAAGAACTTGGCCAGATGTTTACGGAATTCAATGGGCACGACTCTGAAATACAAGAATTGGGTTGGAATAAAAATTTGGATCGGTGACCGCCTGCCACATGGCTTCGGGGAGAAACCAAGTTTTTCGGTGAGTACGAACGGGCTGATTCCAAGTCATGTGGTAACTTTCGATATCGACATAAAGAACTTACGAGGGACGCCAGCGGGAATGACAATGATGTCAGCATCCTTGAAAGCAGATATGATGCCATCATTCTCAGGCAGAAAACCCGTGACAGTAGCCTTGGAAGAGATGTGTGACAGATCAGCAGCGACACCGGGAGTGCCAACAACATCATACAAGACAAGCTCGTCAATGAGAGGCGAAAGCTTCAGAAGCAGCGACAGGGGCTACATATTCGTAAAGCATGTGGTCAGTGACTAGGTTCTCCAATTTCGGCATTCCGGGAGCGAACTCCAACAATATAGCTAGCTATATAGCCTATCGCCCCCTTAGCGTTCACGGAAATGTCGGCCGGAGAACCGGACGCTGAGAAATCAAATATACAAAAGGACGACTGATAGCCCAGAAAAATCGTAAAGCATGATATCCTTACCTGACCAATACCACCAGCGGCACCAGCAACGACTATCCAATTAAAAAGATCTTGAGTTAGTAAACTGGCCTTTCATGAGCACCTTCGGTACTTGTACCATATTACGCCTAGGACATGCCTATAGTCACTAGTCATGCAAAGGACAACAGAGCTATGCGCAATGGTGGGGCAGGGAGTGAAAGCTGTTGCGCTGGCTAACATTGATGCATACGCCTTACGACTTGAACAGAAATTCAAAGCTCGTCTTAGATAACGTGGCTGTTATCTGCAATATATAGAGGAGCTCTGAGATATCGCCAGTCTCAAGAGCTAGTGGGATAACTTGTTTGTCATAGAGATGTGAGAGTAAGCTTACCAGCCTTGACCATTTTGAAGATTTAAGGAAGTTGTGACGAAGAATTTAACAATAAAAAAATAGAATATAGGCTAATACAGGAAAGTCACCAATGAGACAGAGAATGGGTGTCAACAAAAGTGATGGATAACAAGTAAAACAGATTCGGAGTACAGTGAGGGGACGAATACAAAAAAACATCAAAGAGAGAGGGAGAGAAGGTTGTCTGAGATTTGGAAAGTGGCGGTCATCACTTTTTAAAATATGGCGGTTCTAGGCTAAGGCAGGTAGACACGCCAAGACCGAACTGGTTAAAGTTACTTGTCTATCGCAGCAAGAACTCCAACATTGGAAACCTTTCACATTCCGCTGCCAATCCAGCTCTGCCGCAGTTGTGGTCCTCCTTTGGCCTGGTTCTTTTTACGGTAGCAAGTTCCTATCAATGACAAAACCCCAGGAGTAGAAATCCGTAGTTTCCTGTTTGGGAATTTAGCTACCATGTGTGGTCATTGATTCCGACCTATTGATCTATCTAAGCCCCGCCACGAGGGTGCTCCTCGCTGAATCATGGCCGAGAATCAATCATCTAAAAATATTTTATTGATCAAAATTCAATATTTGAATACAACGTCGATCCTTTACCTTTTTTTTTTTACCTCTGCGTTTGCAAGCTTGAGACAAGCAGAGTTGGAGTTAGGGGAATGGAACATAAAACTTGCCTGCCTTGTATGAGTACTCTTACTTGAGCTCCCCATACCTTCCCATGGTGAAAGGGAAAAAGGCCAACAAAAAATTAGCAGGGGTCCATTATTACTGGCGCGGCAGGAGGAGTTGGCTTGATGTCCCTCTCAGCCTCTTCCCCCTCGTTTTTCATCCATTCAAAGTATATCAGCACACTCCTCCCGTAGTTATTAGGCCCTTACAATGACCAATCACTCAAAAACGTAAATTGCTTGCGAATTGTTGAGATTAAGCGCTGCTATGCAGTTAGTGCACTCTAAATAAACATATGTATGTTATATATACCACATTGGCTATAGCAGCCGATTTTTTCATACACTTCATTCCCACATCTGAAATAAATATGTATGTCCATCTACACCTCCCGTTTTCGGGGGGTTCCTGTAGGCAGAAGGGTGTGTCCAAAATAGTCGAAAATGGTGTTGCTTATTCTAGTTTCCGGCCCTCTTCAATCGGTCGTGCTTACAGACGAGGCGACTCTTCGTTATCGTCAAATAGAGTGACCCAACTTGCAAGTTGGCGTGGTGAGTTGGTTGGCTTAAGTAGGCATGGTACCACTAGTATGACGCTCGGCTACACTCTGCCCATCAGAGCAATATATGTACATTATTTTTTTATTTGCGGTCAATAAGCTTGCTTCGTGTGATGGGTGATCTTGGCATGCGTGTGTGATCATGCTCACCCCGCACCTATGTATGTTTTTGGTGACGCCCCAACTAGGACGACTGCATCGAGCACACACTGCGCTAGCTGCTCATTGTTTTCCCTCTATAACTAAATATTGTTGAGATGAATCAAGTTTATATTGATGTATTTATCATCCTAGAATTTTATTTAACTCCGGGATTACTCAGCGACAAGAAATGTACTTAAAACCCCACTATCCTCCAATCCAACACTACCGTCAGATATAAAGCCCATATAGCGTCCAAACGGGGTTACATTGACCCAAAGGATAGGACTCCGCGGCTCCTGGCTAAGCCGAATGGATTCACCCGGCCAGCATGTGAGAAACGTGCTTCTCCAAGTTGATTTTTTTGTCAATAGTGTAAGTCATATTGAGCCCAGCTTCAGCCATCAGACTCAATGTCAAGTAAGACGGCGCGTATGGCACGTTCCTCGGTATTTCATATGTCAGTCTCCTTTTAAAGCTGACATTCGCGCATTGTCAATTCTATATTGTTTGGGCTGCTGAACCTGCACGCGATTGGTCAGCTCATACCAGTATGAAATCTCACTCAAAATGTAATGTATCTCACCGATCCTAACATGCATTGCATCATTCGATGATTCCAGAGGCCGGGCAGTTAGTCATTGTAACATTCTTTCCAATTGATCACGATATCATTGTCAGATCTTGACATTGCTCTACAGGACAGATGTTGAGCATCACTGTCTCTGTAATTTGTTGCTTAAACGTAATCTAGAACATCTAGACACAGAACAGATTTTCAAGTAATACAAACTTCAAACCTGATTTTTTTTAGCGCTGAAAGTTTGAGGCTCATGAGTGAATCCATCTATGTAGTAAATCCCCTAAAGGTCTTGATCCCTTCAGTCGGAGCTTACTGTAGATCCACATTTGCTCTTCAGCATGTAAACTGATCTTCGAATTGACTGCAACAACCCTTGTGTCCGGGCCGATCAAGTGTTCTTGGCAAATGCCGAAGCTCACCACTATATTGAAGATTATGACTTATATGGCTATGTGCGGCCCGAATATCACATACATGAATACAATTCAAAGCCGCAACTAGTGTCAACATACCCATAGTAACGTAAGCCTGATAGCGATTTTTCCAGCTACGGCGTACCCAACCAACAGAGGTGGATTCAATGCTACTTTCTCTCTTTCTTTCTTTTCTTCCAAAAGCTCAAGTCCATCTGATCAATCCATTGAAGCATAAGCTTAACACTAATGTACTATATATCATATCACTAATATATAAACAATCATGATTACAAGCTCAACAGTACCTTGATGTCTAGGTCGTTATGCGCAGGTCGTAGTCTTAATATCATAATATCCCGGCTTTCTAAAGTTGGGTCGATTATGTCTGCCGTAGGAAGGTTTGATTTTAAGTTTTTTTTCTCTTTTGGCTTTCTAAGTAAAGGATTTTCTGCAGAAGTTATAGAATCTAACGTTGTACTGAAAAGCTTGTAACCATGGCGCAGGAGCTCTCAAAGTATGATGTATCTTGTATGGGACCCTCCCGGACAGGTACCTTAACAGTAACTCCGACGGACGTCTCGAGTACGACTGTGGGATCTTTTTCGGTTAATTATTCCTTGTTGCATCTTGAGTTGGGCCTTTTTGGGAAAGATTCTGTTCTTGGTCATATATACCATTTCTTCAAAGCTTATTGGTTGGTGATGACATCACTCACAACGATGGATATTCCCACGCCCGATATTTTAGTATAGAGTCATGATAACATGTATATCCTCGGTTTTCACTAGTCATAACCGCCATTTCATGATTTCACACGGCTAAATTCGAAAATAATTCGGGTGATGTAAGTGTTGGCAGGTGCCGTTAACATGTTTCCCGCTGTGGTGAACGAGATTCCCGATTTAGTTTCAATATAGCTCAACGGCCCTAATCCACTTCCCCATATCAACATCCAACAACTCTTATCACTAGGGCCCATTCCGGAGTCAGTAAGACCTCCCCGGCTTTTCTAAATAACAAGAAATTTCAATTTATGGATATGCTACCTATTCTCCGAGGCATCTTCTATATAAGCCAAAGTATAGATACAAATGGCTAATTCATTTATCCAGAAGTTTCTGAACCCTAATTTTGAATTGCACTCTACATCTCGGACCCGTCGAGAGAGTGGCATCCCATGAACTCTGTGCGCTTGTATATTATAACTTTGGTGTAAATATCGCAATCTTGCTGAAATCTGAGGCTCCGAGAGCCTTCGCCAAGAGTCAAAAGTGGGTATTTTCCCTATGAAGTTGGCTAGTATATATCGCACCAAAAAGTTACCTGGATAATTCAAAAAAAAAAAAAAAGCTCCATTCGGTTACAACGTTCGTTCTATGTAATAAATGCAACGGCCATAATCAATTACTAACAGTTAATAGGCAATTAAAATGGACTTACAGGCCTTATTCCTCTATGGTCCCACGACCAAAAATATGGCGACCATCCTTCGTACTTATTTAGTGAGTTTCTATGGCTATCGCTTCGTTTTGAAACGGCTTAAATAGGAAATTTACCCTCATAAACAGTATGCAAGGGTTTACCGATACTTCCCATGTGGTATTCGGAGCCCAGGTCCGAGGTTGATGTGCAAAGCACTGATCACTCCGTGTCTAGTGACCTGAATAATAGAAATCTCTTCACCATGCTGAGAATAAAGAGGATTACATTTCAGTATGTGGGAAGAACGGTCCTTTATATAGATTCTGATGACGTTACAGAAACCCTATAGATCAAATTCCTGTTATCGTAGAACCATACATAACATCCACTCCGATACGATAGATAATAGAGCAGATATATATACTTCATAAATACATATTTAATAAGTGAGACAACAAAAAGCAGTTTACAAACACCACATAAACATCCATCATTGACTTCACATTCAAGATTTCACAAATGATTGTTTTTTGTACATATTTTTTTATTATTTTAGGTCAATGTCCAACTCATTTTCCTGACCGAGCCTCGTAACATATCCCATTCATATACTGTTTTTACTGGAACCGCCTAAACGTCCATGAATCGGAACAAAAAACTTCAAATTTGCGAAGATATGCCATATTTACAGAGCCTTCTTCCCACGAGGGTTGGCCTCGGGGGAAGCCTTGATGGGCTTGTTAGCGTGCTTAAGGGCAGAGACACGCTGGATGGTCTCGGCGCGGATGTCAGGGCGGTACTCCTTGACGGCGACAACAGTGGCAACAGCCTTGTAGGTGCTGTCGAGGGGGTTATATAATTAGTACTTGATGATTGAAAACAGCTCAGTTCCAATGGAACCTAGGCGGTGTCTGACATTACACAAGACTGAATGAAAGTCCACGCCTGTTCCAGAAATGAAGAGACTTGTAATTGGATGGATGTCATGACATACCTGCGGGTGGGCTTGGTAGCGGGGAAGGTGGCGGCGATGGTGGCCTTAGCGGGAGTAGCGGCGGCAGAGACCTTCTTGGTCAGAAGGGTAATACCACCATTGGGAGCGGGGATAATACCGACAGCCTGTAGTGTCAGTATAATAAGATACATCAAGAAGTTTACTGTCGACGATCAAGCTTGTTGATCTCACAGCCAACAAGCTCGATACTTCATTGTCAACTGTACGATTGTGTATTGATATTTACCTTCTCGGAAGCGAAACCAGCGTACTATTGACTTGGTGTTAGCAACATGTTATATGCGCATTGTATCCTGAGCTGTAAAGAGTTCAATGACAGAGGATTACCTTCTTGGAGTGGACATTGGTGACGTTGAAAGGGTCCTTGGAGAACTGAACACCACCGTTGGTCTTGCGCTTGACAAGGAAGGCGTTCTGGGATCCTGTTTCGATAATAATCAATACTATGTCATGGACTGTGGTATCGTATCACGATCGATTTCTCATTTTGATAGTCCCTTGGCCAGGTTTCCAAAACTCGCTGAAATCATGGCAAGTGGCCATCTCCCGAATCTGCCGACACAATTCGATCAATAATTAAGCTGTCACAATAAATTACCATGATATTTGCATGCCAAGTTGCAACATTAGGACCACCATTTATCCATCGGATAGCGTAGACCCAGAATTGATGTAGATATATATCGGTACAGTATCGATTGATGAAACTGTCGAGAAATCGGGTTATGCGTTTGGTCAAAACTTACGGACAATCTCCCAAATGAGGTCGTGAGAAACGTTGGACATTTTGACTGATTTGTACGTGGCGAGGGAATATACTCCTTGACAGGCAAATTGGTAGACTGAGGCTGTAATAGACTAAGATGGTGATACTTTTGGGGTGTTGAGGAATTTCGCATTGCAAATTGTGTGGATTTCCTATTTAGGAATAGCCCACACAAAAAGGGCTTTGAAACGCCACATTTACGCCACTATACATTGTGTCACACGTGTCGTTATTCGTTGAGGGTTACGTTACTCATCAATCTTTATTGCGATGTCAATGAAACGAAAGGCGAAACGACATCTGGATCTATTAAGGATATATATTTATAATATATGTATGAACATCTTATAGCTAAAGCCCATGTGTCCAATATTAAGTGCAACAAATGTTCAACAAACATTGGCTAGAGTATATGTGCAATATAAACTAAAAAGCTCACGGTTCGGACGGTCCGGTGAATCCGGATATATTTACTTGAATCGACACAACTGCATCACGTCAAAAGGACTAGAAAATAGTATCTGCATGTCTTTACATTTCCCATATTTGAAATTTATTGATCTTTGCCTCCATGCTGTCTTTATTTATTTGTCAAACAAAACCAATGTCTTTACCAACCAACATCCTTTTATGTAGGTTCTGGGTTCGAGTTGACTATTGGATCACAATCGTCTGACTCTTGACGATATCTTAATCGTAAACGCATATCCTTGCAGTACATACCTTAGCCCTGTCTTTGTATCCCATTCCAACAAACTGTAGAATTGAGTTTCATCAACCAGTCGGAATCATGACCAAGGATCCATTTTGCCAATCGGATCACAAGTACACGAATAGGACATCGTTTTTGATATGCTGCACTGCCATTCCGTGCTTTCCGCAAAGCCCAAATTGTGATCACGATATAGTTTGCATATCCCCCCTGAACCTGATCATTTGAGAGAATCATATAGCCCTGGCATTGTCGCTGCAAACACTTTATCAGGCCCGAGAAAAATAAATTTGACGAATCTAATAATCCAAAAATGAACCAAGAACGTGCTGAAATCAGAGACTAAATTTAAAGATTACGAAGCCAAGGCGACAAGTGGGCGGTTGAATTATATATAAGTTCACCCGGTTCCCAGTTTTGGTGATTACCCCAAGCTTGGGTAGGCACCAAAATAATTTCTGCGACCATCTCGCAACGTCGTAAAATTCCACTCTATTTCAAACATATTTCACTGTTAGCTACAATTCTCTTCTTCGTGACTATAATTGATGCTGATACATACTACGTCGTGATATCCAGTTAGAATCAAAGTGGTGTTATCTTCACATAACCTTTTGCCACTGATTCAATCCTGAAGCAATCGTTTTGTCGTCACATAAACCTGCATTGTTAAATCCGCATGAGATCAATCCGCAAACGACATCCTTTTTAGCTTCCGCTTTTTCTCCAACCGTTTTCTTTCCCTTTTTCTTTTTTCTCTTTTCTTGCGTTGTTGATCAACTGATCTTTTTTTGTTCTATTCTACACACAACAATCACACACTATGATGAACTATGCCGTCATTGGATTTCTTTTTGCCATCATGGTAGTCGCCCTCTACTTCTTCCGCGATCATTGGCTTCCATACACCTCCAGTCTCTCAATTCCCGGAAGTCAACACCTATATCAAGCCCTACCGACGACTTTTCAGGGTGATGTTGAAGCTGGCTTGAGTAGTACCACCTTTGATCTTGCTGGCAATATCACAGATGGCGATGCTCGTGCAGGACTTGACGATGCTAGCAAGGCCGAAATCCTCAAGATCATGAAGAAGCGCAGACTTCCATTCGATGAGGCGCGCAAGGTCTACATGGAGAAGCGTTTCAAGGCCAATGGCATTGGCGCCGATGGCTTGCCCAGAGATCCCAAGTTCGTAAGCTTCTCATAAAGAGTTCGTTGGAGGAATTGGTAGTTATGGTTATATTTCATTTGTGTATATTTGTTTTTTTTGGTCTTGTTTAGCATGGGCTCATCTATTGCAATCTAATTGCATACTCCACTGAGCTTCTTCTGATACCAATTTTACCTACGAGATATTATCACCTTCTATCTCTATCGATATCAGAGACTTGCCATCAACCCATGGGTTTAATATGGTACGGCTCAACTAAGCGTTCAATCCTCCCGCTATGAGATTTCCGATCTCTACGACGACTTACTAAATGACCCCCCTATTGTTTGGCAGCTAGTCAAATGTATGCGACTTGACTATACTCCCCATATAAACGGCTTTCTGAAGTTCGTCTTCCAATATCCTCTGCACTTCATTCATACAGATGAACCCGACTGCCGTTGTGTTACCATCCGACCACCATCATCCAAACCCATTGACACGGCCTTACGATCTTTCTGACAACGTCAATCTTGACTTATACAAGTTTCCTATTTGGGATATACCTTCATGTAGTACCAAAACTCCATATTATGGTGTTGAAACATGCGGGGCCAATGTATGTCTTTACTGACATGACAACACCTGGTCTTGCATACCTGTCAGTTTTACGTTGCCATCATCGTCGATATTGGCGTTGCCATAATTCGAGGTGTTGTGTTTGACATATACAAGTCTGCTGTTGTATATTCCAAATTCAATCTTTATTTCTAGTCATGTTGTCTATCATCCAATACCGCATCAATATCGTCAGCACCTACAGCCTCGACTTGATTCAGTGTACCTAGTCTCCAATCACAGAAGCCTCGCTATCCACTTTCGCCTTTACAATATTGAATATTCAGTGTCATCTGTCACCAAAGGCCCCCGACTTTGATCTTGCGCTCTTTATTGATATTCAGTATGATATGATTAAGCTGGGTCATTGGAACGTGCCTACCATATTGATATCATGCGAATCGTCACTGGGTAAAGAGTCAATCATCACGTCTAGAGCGATAGTATCCCGTTTTTTTATCATTTCTCTTATCTTACCATGTATTCTTACTTTTGTATCCAGTATTAGATTGGCGTTGGCTTGGCCTTTTACTTCCATAGCGAATATCGTCTAGATACTTATTATATCTGATACCTTCTAAAATGATATATAATTCAACTCCCTGAACACCACAATATGATCACACCATGATACAAGGTATGCCTTTGATTATGATTTATTTGTCTTTTTCCGAGACATTTTGGCCTCTATTAACTAGGTGGTTATCAAATATGCAAAACTAAGTCATTAAGAAATAAATAAATCTTCGTCAAGTTGTTGATAAAGGCTCAGCATGATGGGCCTGCCCTGAATACAAGCACATCAGAGCCTCGACATGCTTGGTGGAGACTACCAAAGAGAATAGTAAGCATTAAAGAAGGAAAATATCGACAAGAAGTGGTACAATAGGTGCCAAGAAAGAATGAAGAGTGTTGTACACCAGAGCATATCAATATGTTCTAGTGCTCTACTCTATAATATAGAGTGTTTTTTTAAAGAGGTGAGCAAATGTAGTATAAAAAATAAGTCAAAGGCCCAGTTTAGATGGTCTTCTTTGTCTCTGGAGGACCGTAAGAACGGTCATCAACGCCCTCGACATCCTTGACAATCTTCTCAACCTCCTTAGACTCCTTTTGGAAAGTTTTCTTGGTCATCTTAAGCTCTTTGTCAAACATGTAAGCCTCAGGACGCTTGTAAGTGCCACCCAAGCGGTCAAGAAAAGTAAAGAACTGGCCGTAATTGACCTCAAATTTGGAGTGATGGAGAGAGTGGCAAGCAGCGCCATTGACAAGTGGGTTATCGGTCAGATACTCGCCATCGTGAATCAAGATAGTCCAGATGTTGACGAAGACGAATAGAAGAACGTAAGCCATCTTCTGGAGAGGGAAGATAAAGGGGAAGATGTGATAGGGCAGAGACTGAGCCCAGCCATCAACGGGGTGGAAAGCGTGACTAGCAAAAGGAGTGGGCATGATCCACTTGTGGTGAGGCTTGTGAAGGTGCTTGTAAATGTGTGGGTGGTGAAGATAACGGTGAATCCAGTAAATCCAGAAATCAGTGAAGATGAGGAAGGCGGGAAACTGCAGCCAGTTGTAGAGAGGGAAGGGAGCTTCGTCAAATGTGTCGTACAGGAAGCCGTAGCCTTTGACTTCAGCCAAGAAAAAAGGAATCGTCAGAGTAGCCATCATGGGAAGGGCCTCGTTGGCTTGCCTGATTTCAAGTCTTATTTGATTCTTGAGAAACTTAGGGTGATCGAAGGTTCTCTTATCAAAAATGAACAAGTAGGATACGCTGGCGAAGATGAAATAGAGCAAAACACCGAAGATCCTGAGTAGAGTTAGTACACGCATCATTCATCAGCAGTAGTGAAACAACCCACCATGTGATGAGGTACAAAGTGATGGCTTGGCGCCAAGTGTTGTCGCGCGTCCATTGACTCTGGTAAGCGGCCTCGGTGGGAGGCAAGTTCAAGTAGGCAGTGGAGGGTTTGTAAACCCAGTTGGTGAACGGAGTAGAGGCATTGGTCTTCTCTGGGAAGTCGTAGTGTGGTTGACGCGCAGGATAAGCCCAGGCATAGATGTGGTCGGCAATCAGATAGTCGATAACTTCAAGAACAACATCCATGATTGCAAGATGACCCCAAAAAAGGCTGGCGACGGGCGGTCTGTGATATAGATTATGAGATAGAGGCGTGAGCCACTACAGATATAACAAGAAAAGGCAGACAACAGAGACTTAATAAAACGTGATGTCACCAAACCACGGGTGGGATTAAATAAGAAAAGACAAAACAAGAGACTAGAAAGATAAACGAGATCACTACGAGCCCGGGAGAGACAGGATCTTTATGGGTGATGGCGGAAAAAGCAGAGGAAAGAGGACAAGCAAGCAAGGGGGAAAAGAATGCACATGAAAATAAAACAAGAAAGGACCTCTCAATGCTCCTTCGCCGGCACAGCGCTCATGCGCAGGGACGAAAATTCAAAAATTAATTTTTATAGGTGCAGAATCCCACCACGCAGAAGGCATTATACCAGAGGGAGGCAAAAGTCGAGGGGTTAACCCACTAACCGCCTACACTGTATTTATGTATTTTATCAGTACATCATTGATATGATACGATTTCTACGTGATTATTGAAGATGGGTATATTGCTTTTCAAATATTTCATTGTTTTCTTGAAGCGAAGGGGGGGGGGGGGGGGTTGAATTTCCTTATTGGTAAAATCTGGCGTGATATCTAGGTGGCTGCCGATTGTGTCTGGTTCGTCCTCGGAAAGAGTCTGATCCGCCATGAGAATAAGAACGCGAATAAGAGACGGGTTCCTGAATATGGATGAATTACATGTGAACAAATGTATGGAATTAGATGCACTTCAGAATGTAGATAAATATAACATGCAATTCGACATATATAGATGTTCGGCTGGCAGCAGACAAAACAGAATAGTGTGCCTCCTCATAAAGCTTGGTAAATATACTGATAGAATTCAATCTCATACCTTGGGTCTGCCAAGTTGGTTGTGGAATTGAGCATCATATCATCATGCTTTCTTTTTTGAATAGGTAATTGGATTTTGGATGATGTGTCCTTCACCCCACAAAAAAACATTTATTGAAGGAGATATATGGATTTCCCAAGCCTGGTTCGATCTGATAACCAAATACTCAGTAGCTATATAAATCACAACACAGCATATCTTCAATTTGCAACCATCTTTCTGTCTCTCCTATTTTGTAACCTATAAACGGACGCCATTAGAACGCGAAACACAACCCACTTAGTGTTTTCGTCAATTATGTACCAATCGTCGACTACCAAACATCCCATTTTTTTCGCCCCTGGTTCCTATGTTATCAGGAACAAGACGAGAGTTTATGTGAGCGTATCTCCGGTCCTCATCTATAGGGGATTATTTTACTTCGTTGGAGAAAACCATTGATGTTGTTTGTAACTTCAGATCTCAAGGCAAAAGCTCCGTTATCACTCCGAGCGTGTGCCGTGCTATTTGTTCTTCATAACCCATCGTCGTACACTTCTGGTAGTTATCCGCGCACCAACCTTGCCAACTGCTCGGCCGACGGTTATATCCTTCCAATGTGGAGTTCCGTACCAGGTTTCACCAGGCCATCCCACTGCTAATGGTCTGATGTCTCATTCCGCAAAGTCTGGGCTGCGTCGGGTGCCAAACCTGGAGAATTACAGCAGGACCATGATATGGGGTTTATGGAATATGGTTCAGTTTATACATATTTGCTTGACACATACACTGCTATGCCGTCCAAAAACTGGCCTTGGTAAGGTAAAAGATCGCTTAATTTTATCATTGCCTTTGCCATGTTTGGCTCTCTCAAGCGTGGACACAGACAGGGTCAGGCTAAAAGTCGGTGGATCGGTATGACGGCATCTACATGACTGCTATTTCTGTCGATCCAGTGTGGCCCAAATAACACAGCATATTGAGAACTCGTGAGAAAAATATCTATATATCAATATCAATATATATACATATAGATTCATGGACAGAAGATTAAGACACTGAGAATTCTTCTTCTTTCTCTTACCCTGTCAAACACAGTCATTATCTCTGATTGGACAATAGCTCACTATGGATGTTTAAATCCTGTTCGTACCTGTCAAGTCTCTACTAAAGGTTTTTTTTGTTAGCGGGTGCAAACTTACCACATCCGGAGGTAAGGTTGTCACTCAACAGTACCCAGTAATCAGACCATCTGATATTTATTTTGTAATTATAGTGATTTATATTGATGCGAATCACCCCTGATGTGTATGGCCTGGAGTGTAATATTAATGGAATATCAAAAATTTTCTTCTAAATGGGGTCATTGATTCGTAACAGTGTGTGATGTAGCACTTATGCACGAACTGTGTACAACCTGGACAAAAAAGTAGGGTAAAATAACGAGACAAAACGCCGGTTACGAGTACGAATACTCGGTATATAAATCTACTGGGTACACCAAGATCACGCGTTATTGGACAAGAATAAAAATATTGACATAAAGTTAAACACAAAGATCCATATTCTACAATATAGTAAAAGAATGATAAACATCTTGCATGATTACTGATATATACTTCAACTGCCTGTAATATAAAGCTAGCACTCAATGCACATGACATGCACCATTAAACAACCTTTGTCGTTTAACTAATAACTTATCCGAGGCTTGAGGTCGAATTTGTGCTTCTCATCCATTAAATCTAGAACTAACTGAGAAGACATGATGCGGGGTATCTCCCACATAGTCGTAAATATATCTAAGATAGTCTGGAAGTCTGACATCATTCGATTCAACTCGAAATTAACATCCATTGTCTATGGCTTGAGGGACAAATCGGCGGGTTATATAATAGCATCATTACAGATGCCAATATATTCAGATATCCCCTGAGTTAGTGCAATGTGAAGGCTCATCTTCAATGAACTTATACAACCCAATAAGCTGTCGGCAAACTTTTAGCCTTACCCATTAACTCCACAGTAAACCTGAGCCCCATGACACGCATTTTCTTATCAGATCTTTTTCCGCTCAATATTGTGAGATTCTTTGGAAACTGTTTGCCCCAAAAAAAAAAATTCGACACATTGCGCATTGTTAGATTACTAGGAAGGGGAGGGGGCAATTTGCGGGGTTCTGATCAAATAGGTGAACCCGTTGCTATGAGCCCTATGCATATCCTTGAAATTACCCCTGAATCATTGCTTTATCAGCTGCTCCCAAGACTGGATCCGGCGGGTATCGATAAGTCTGCGGAGCCTAAAACTTGGAGACAGCAGATGGTAGCTCTACGTATATATATGGATGGGCCTATTCAAGTTGAGCTACGCTAGCACTTGGTATTCTCTAGTAAGATTTTACTACCATATTCTTTCCACATTAAAATCATCCACCATCTTGAGTGAACCACATCAAATCAAAGATTTAAATCAAGTATTTAGCATGATAGTAAATCCTTTAGCTTCATTCATTAGCCGGGGTTTTCCCCCAAAAAGAATCAACCATCTACAGACACGCTGTTTCAAGCATATAGATGCCAAGAGCAATGGGAATTACACGTATTACGAACTCCGAGTCAAGTTGAATACATTGAGGCTGAAAGGGGAAAAAAGTAGTTAAGCCAAACCCACAAAAGACAACCAAAAACAATAGAACAATGTCAAGGCCAACATATCCATGACCCCCCATTCCATACCAATATCTAGACTCCAAGAACAATGTCAAAAAAATTCAACGCTCACCGATAGACCAGACTGAGCCGATAGGTCTTATTTTATCCAACGAAAACCTAGGATGCAGTCTACCAAACACTACGCCATATTATACACATACCAACGGTTTATACGCTGCGGTAGGACCAGATGCGGGCTCTCATGTCACCAGAACCGGTGGCGAAGTAGCCACCAGTAGGGCTGGGAGCGACAGAAATAACAGAGTTCTTGTGACCCTGTAACATGAGTTGAGTAGAGCCAGTACGGGGATCCCAGAATTGTACACCACGGTCCTTAGAGCCAGACATGACCCAAAGACCGTCGGGAGTAAAAGCAACGCTAAGAACAAAGTCCTACATGATTGTGTTAAAACCGACCAAGAATCTGGAAATTATTGGGACAGGTATTCAAAACTTACGCGATGACCCTCAAAGGTCTTAATGCAGCGGCCGCCCTTAGGTCCGGGGTTTGGATTAACGCCACGGGGGGTGGTAAGCTCCCACATCTTGATGGTCTTATCCAGAGAGCCAGAAACCAGGTCTTTTCCGTTAGGAGAGAAAGCAACCGAGTAAACACTGTCTTTGTGTCCATCAGGACCCTCGAGGCGCTCCAGAAGATAGCCTTGGTGGATATCCCAGACGCGAACACTTTTGTCGAGAGATCCAGCAGCGACATATTTAGTATCAGGCGAGATAGCGACCGTAGTAACACCATCTTCAATAGTGAGGGTGAATGTGTTAGTGCCGTTTTCAATATCCCAGAGACGAACGGTCCTATCACCACTTCCAGAAGCAATGGTACGGCCGTCACGAGCGAAATCCAGTGAGTAGATATCTTGTTCGTGACCAGAAAATGTGTTTCGGATACTCCGGGTGTGGATATCCCATACGCGAATGAGCTTGTCTTCCGCACCAGTAGCGAGATAGCGACCATCAGGACTGAAGCAGACACTCCGGATGTAAAGATCGCCAGCCACGTCGGCATTTTCATCTTGCAATACGCAAATCTTCTCACCAGTCTGAACATCATAGATCTGAGCAGAGCGGTTGCACCCAGTAGCAACATACTTGCCATCATGACTAAACCGCACACAGCAAACAACACTCTCGTGAGTCAAAGTATGAACTAAATCGACATCAAGGGTACGAGGAACCGCATCGTTGAAAACACATAGCCAGTCATTACCCGTCTTTTTAAGGGCAGGCGGGAGGCGGTCGGGGTCGACCTCAAGACTGCTCGGACCTTGAGGCGCTCTGGGACCCATGCGGGTATGATCGGGAGTAGGGTGGGAGACTTGAGGTGACTGAGCAGCACCAGGGAAAGGCATGGGGTTACTAATTTGCGGAGTGGCTGGACCAGCGGTCGGAGGAGGACGACCCATACCACGACCACCACGAGGGCCGGGAGAAGCAGTAGATTGAGGAGGCTGAGGCCCCATTCCGTTACCAAGCGGAGCTTGGCCATATGCGCCTTGCTGAAATTGGGGCTGTTGAGAAGGGCCTGGTGGCGGTGGAGGAACAGGTAACCCAGCAGGACCCTGAGGCATCTGGCCATGTGCCAATTGATCGGGCTGTGGCGGTTGGGGTGGAGGAGCGAGCCCACCCTGGCCACCACCGGACATAATACCATTGAAGATACCACTTCCGCCGCTGATAGCAGGAGGTTGTTGAGTAGGGTGGGGAGGAGGGCCTCCCATTGAACTCTGCGGCCCTCCACGAGCGAGTTCAAGTTGACGTCTGAGAACTGTAATCTCTTCCTCGTATCTTCCAGTTGTTAGCATCAGTCTAGTATTTGACTAGATCACAGGTGTAATATAACGACTTACTTTTGCTTCAGAGTCATGTGGGTCTGCTCCATGGCATAAACCTTTTCTCTAATGAGCTGCAACTCACTGACCTGAGATTGAACTAGAATAAGTCACGTTAGCTACTAGACATGTTTTTATGGTGATGAATGTGTGAACTCGGACGTACTTTGATGTTCATAATTCTCGCCGGAGCGGATCTGTGACTCGTACTCGGAACGGATTTGCTCCAATAGCTCATTGAAACGATTGTTCGGAGGCCCGCCTCCCATACGGGCGGGGTGCTGAGGGTACATCGACATAGCGCACTATATGATGACGTATCGCGTCGTGGTTGTGTAAATCGAAAAATCCGCGTCAGTTATCGGTTTAATGGTATGGAAATGAAGCCCAATGTTCCGAAATATAAAGGCGACGCGATGGGGCTGCGATAGTCCACGGCGCGATATCCCTAGAGATGTTGCGCTGAATCTGATAGTCACGGAGAGCACCAGTGCAATTCCGCGGCGAAAACGAATGGACAGGGCAGCAAGTGTAGATGCGACCGCAAGCTTCTCAATAATGGCCGATTATAAAACAAGCCGATAGATATGCTGATAATTGACGCAACGAAAGACGATGCAGAATTAATCGAAGTGTTGATTTTCTAAGGAACACGACGTGATTGAACCAGGGGAAGATCTGACAGATGCTTCGCACAGGATAAGGCTGTTGAGGAATAGGGAAAAGAATCCACGAACAGAGCAAGCAAAAACGACAGCACAGTTAAAGAGAAAATGGATACGGCTGTGGTCTTTGCGCGATGAGGGAATCAAGTCAGGAGTCTGTGGCCAAGGGGGGGGTTGATTTCTAGTAAATCATACGCGAGGCTCACGGGAAGAGATGGCAGTCCACAAAAAAATAACAGCCTAGGAAAGAGCCGGCCGACAATAAAACCCTGATGCTAAAGTAAATTTATATTTATACAACTTCTTGACAATGACACTTTGTATATTCTGCTGATATATGGAAGTATTTAGTCTGTTTAATGACACCAAGACTTGAGAGTTGGTCAGAATTGTATACGAAAGGTGAATAAGAAAGAAAAACGAGTAGAGAAAGGGGCGGGGATATTTACCGGAAAGTTGAAGAAGGTGTGGGTAGAAACGGAATTGGGGTTAAGCTAGAGGTTTTGCATTCAGGTCATCTAAGCTGGAAGACAACTGTCGATATCGCTTTGCAACTATGGCTACCACCACAGACATACAGGGGTTCGGTTTTTTAGGGCGTGAAGCTGGAGATTTTTGTTTAGAGAACATTAGAGATAGTATATAATTCAGTGATTTTTCAAGTAGTGAATAAGGATTTACAGTGGTTAACCGTTTTTCTTTTTACGGCCTATGGACATTGGAAAAGTTCACAATTTATTCTTTTTTTGAAGATGATATTCAGTCTATATATTTCAATAGCTAGTTTTCAATCCTAGTTATTTATATTCTATATATAAATCAAGACTATTTTAGATATAAACAAGTTAAATATTTACCAGATCTAATGCGCCACAACAACAGCCATGCTTAAATACATCTAGAATTCATATATTTACTAAATACTCAATGTATCTTTGTTTTGGCGCCTCAATGGCCCCCAAATACGGTATAACCATATCTCTACATCTTTCGCGCCATTCAAGCAGGGTCTGTGTGGGTCCAGCAAGCGGCTAACTATGAAGTGGGACCCAATAGGTGCACGCCATGATGTGGTATTATAGAATTTGTCGTTCAAGCCAGCTCCATCCAATAACGCGTTCGATAAAAGCTGTCCATAAAACACAGGCGTAAACAATAGAATGAGTAAAAGGTGCGCACATATTTCAATCTCTGACTAAAGCTATTCTTACTTCCGAGTTCCGAACATCAAGGCTCAAATGGAACCTTTAAGCAGTAGAGTCTATGTAACTACCTAAGCATCACATTAACCTTAAGGTGTCATGAAATTCTTTTAGTGTTTGCTGAAAGTTGAATTGGCATTGGGATTTAAATTCATTTAGATACAGATCAACAATTTTACACTTTCACTATACAGAATCACTACCCCATGGTGATGAAATTAAGTCCATGATTCAATCAGAGACCCTAGAGAAACCCGAAAACGACTATTTCACTAACGATTCAGGATTATTTAGGAAATTCAAATTCTTGTCTATTAGGGTTATGATTACCAAACTATAATCATACATTGACGTCGTACGCATATTATATAAGCGATCCACGGGATCTATAGATCGAATTCAACCAATAAATCGTTCAATAATGATATAAATCAACCAGACTAGACTAATAGATAATGTACTCAATTGAATAGTATCCCAAACTCGACATATAACCCATTCGGACAGATATGATACTATGTCTTAACATAAGCTAAACTATATATGTAACAAGGAGGATATATTGATAAATGGATACGATGCATGTATGTATTGATTTTCAAATATAGGATATCTCAATGATAAATCATAAACCTGCAAATATGTCACTTATGTCCGGTTTCTTCCCAGAATTGGTTTTCTTTTTATCTTTCTTCGACGAATCTCCAAATATGTCGTCGAATCCTAGTATTTCTGATGCTTTGTTTATCTTCTTTTTCTTTTTACTTGACTTTGGAGCAATTACATCTTCAGAAGATACTGCGCGTTTTTTATTTGGGTTGGAGACCGATACAAATTCAAATATATCATCGAATCCAACACGACTGTCTCTTTTCTCTTGTTTAATTTTGCTTTCTGTTGGTGTTTGTGTTCTAGAAGTGTCTCTATGACTAGAAGATCTGGACTTGTTTTTCTTTGAGACTGATGTCTGTTGTCCAAATTTATCATCCATGGTGAGCAGTGGGTCTTTGGTAATCTGAAGTGGCTTTTGCGCTGCCTTAAAGATATCATCAAAGTCCACAGTATCTTTTTCATGACCGAATCTCGTTTTTGATGACGTTGAATTGCTGCCTTCGTCATCACAATTGAAGAGCTTAGTTGAACGACCATTACTGTCTTCAATAGATAATGATATGCTATCAGATTTGCGAACTGTCACGACACCCATGTCACAGACATTAATGTCACCAGCATCATCAACCGTCATAGAATGATAAGGCGCATGGGTCCTATCATCATTGGCACAATCGCGAAGCAACGGCCGCAAAGCTTCATACACGGCGGATAACATGGCGATAAGAGATATACCCAGTTGTGAAAACTGACTGTCTGCTAAAAGTTGCGAAAATGCCCTAAGAGCTTCATTAGTTGAGCTGGCGATTTGGGGTCGAGAATGGAACTCACATATACGACGACGGTAGAATTTGAGCAGCAAGCCATGAAACACGATCGAGCCTTAATTTGACCGGATCATCATCTAACAATCGGCGAATTGACCTTCTCAGAATGCAAACATTACGCCACCACGACGAATGACGATGTTGATTCTTGTTACGATGACAAAGTGCATCGAGCATCAACAGAGTTGGATCCAATTGTGCGCACAATGTCTGGAATTGCGTTTCAGACAGCTCTGATAATGCTAAACCAAAACTCGATGATTCTGATGACATCGTAACCGAAAAGAGCTGACGATATTGATTATTTGACTGCCGAATGACTTAGTGTTGCATGTAGTTTGCGGTTTACGATTTGATAATGCCAAAAAATGCGCTTTATCGATAAGACACAATTTTGTGTGGCGTTGGGCGTATTCGCCACATCATAGAATTTACGACGGAAACACTCGCGATAAATCAAGTTGGATGGTTGATGGTTGTATCAGAGGTTTATATACATTAGCAAAACCATGGATTTGAATTCCTTGATGAAGATGTTGAAATCTAGTTTAAGAGTGTGGTTTTCATCATGTGAAAATCAAAAGTTACTGTTGGAACAACTTGTCTAGTTAACTAGTTCGATACGGGTAATGTAGTTTACCAAAAAAAATATGTGATCTCCTTCTCTCGAAATATGGTCTTAACTGCATTTGCATACATTGAGTTGCAGTTAATGTCATTCTCAAGAGTATTGTCATGCATCTTTTAAATATGTAGAATAAACGAGAAAAGATTCAACTACACCCCGTTGCATAACATAGGGAACTACAGTGAGTTCCCCATGCTGTAAAAGGATAAAAATTAATGTGAGACCGACAAACGTCCTAGAATAGACTTGCTCAGTATTCAACATCTAAACAGCTTCAAATTTGTCATTGTTATCAGCAACCAGGTCGTAAGGAATGACCCATCCAGTTAGTGTCATCCTCAGGTAACATAAAACTACTGCTCTACAGAAGGCTGATAAGGTACTAGGTATACTGCCGGTTTATATGTATAATATGATTCAGGCCAAGCCATATAAATATATATGTTTGATCGAAGGAGATGATAATTTGAAGAAAACTATATAACTGAGGAATGCTCACGAGAGTAAAAATAACTAACTGCTTCAGTAATGACTGGATGGTTTACACAGACTGCTACTCACATTCAGGAAACTTGGAAATCATTTAAATATATGGGTTTACTCTTTTCTAGATAGTTTCCCGCTAGTTCTGCCACAGGAGGATTATTGTGATTATTGTATGCACAATAAAAGATGAGTTTTGCTACAGCTATGGGGTGAGAGACACCATAGCTAAGCATTGAGGGTTATAGCAGGAAGTACATAGGATCACATTTGATAGGGATCATGGGACTACTCAATGTAGGTTAGGGTCAGTTGATGTTGTTACTATGTGACAAATATCTATACCAATTGACCCAAACCCTCATCATAATCTGAACTTCTAGCCCTTTATCGCCTGAATCCTATGTACCTTTTGCTCATAACCCTTGGTGCTTAAAGCTATGGTGTCGCCCCATAGCTGTAGCAAAACTCATAAAAGACGTCAGGAATCCCATCAACCCCCACAGCAAAATCCTCTAGCGCTCTTATCTATCGGTCAGTTCTTGAGTCTTGCTTTAAAATCACGTCTACGTCCCTCATACAAAGAGAATATATCGATTGACAAGATATATACCTAACAACTGTTGCATTGTGTTATCTCTTGATTTTCTTGCATATTTGACATCTAACTAATCTAATAAATATTTTTTACTCTTTGTCTCCCTTTAACTGATTTTTTGCACAAAGCTTATCTCCAGTACACTAACATCATACTGTTGTCCCCTCCACCAATCCCGACCGAGCTTTCCTATTGCATAACGGCAACCACATTATCTTAATTCATGAATTTGTAACTGCCGAATTGGAAGTTATTCGTGTGTTCCTACTGCATCCAATATAAATTCTTCCTTCTTAAATGCAGCATCTTGCCATCGAACCCCAACCTCACGTCACATACATATACCCACTTGTGCTATATAACAAATGGCCAGCCTTCCTATCGACCGTGACCACTCTGGGGGCTTTCTTTCTAGCAGTTTTGCGTCGAGATGGACTGATGCTGGCGACAATGAGTCTGCTATTGACGGTGACATCGAAGCTGGCGAGAACAGCGGTCTTTTAGCTGGCCGTCTGCGCCGGTAGGTTTTACCAACAGCATCATATGTAGCATATATTCGAGGTGATAGTATAACTAACCATCAGTAGAACTTCGCACAATCGACTGGCTGGCTTGACTGATATTGGCGGTGTCAACTCTATCCGTTCCTTTACTCGCAGTTGGCAGCGTGCCGCCGGCTTCCAAGAGGTCATTCCGCGGCAACCAGAGTTTCAGTTCGCACCTGACCAAGCTCCATTGGCACACGGCGCAGCCGATGGTGCTGTTTACGAGTATGGCTGCAATACTGTCGACTGGGGCCAGATAGCAGTCCGAAACTCAGGCCTTCTCGGTGCTCAAATACAGAACAACTCTCCCCCTGTTATTTCTGAAGCCGTCGGCTCATCTCAGGGTCAGCTGGAAGACTTTCGCGAAAGGGAACGGAAGGCTCTGGATGATGAGTTAGCTAGCGCGCTTGCTGGTGGAAGTCCTCGTCGCAGCGGGAGCTTTTCCAGCTCTTCAGGCCGTCGAGGATCCATTTTTGCCGTTCCTCCGCATCTGGCTACTCCTCCAATCGGCACTAGCTATCAGAGTTATACTAGTTACCACAGCTATGGGTCTATGAACTCAAATCTTACTGATAGGAGTGGTATGGCCAGAGCTTGGCAACAGCAGCAGTTAGCTCAGACCCCAAGCCATCAACCAGGCGAAGATGAAATGCCTCCAATTCTTGTCCGCGAGGTAGAGCAAGATGGCAAAATTGTTTTGGCTGTTGAAGGCCAATCGACTCTGCCCCAGACTGTGTTCAATTCCATCAAGTAAGTACAGGCGTTGTGATAATGAAAATTTTGTATACTAACATTCCTTAGTGTCCTAATCGGTATTGGTCTGCTCAGTTTGCCTATGGGGTTTCGTTACGCAGGCTGGATTTGCGGTATGCTTCTATTGGCCGCTGCTGCACTTGTGTGTAGTTACACTGCCAAGTTGCTTGCCAAGTGTATGGATTTGGATCATGTCATAATAACCTTCTCGGATCTTGCCTATATCTCTTACGGAAGCAAGGCTCGTGTAGCTACAAGCTTTCTGTTTACACTGGAGCTTCTGGCAGCTTGCGTAGCACTTAGTAAGTAACACTTCCCATAGCTGCTGAAAATAAGAATTTGACTGACTTGTCTCACAGTTGTCCTGTTTGCAGATACACTGCAACTATTGTTCCCTGGATATATGACAGTGAATCAATGGAAGGTTGTTTGTGCTTTGATGATCTCGCCTCTTAATTTTATGCCATTGCGCCTTTTGAGTTTTACGAGCATCATTGGCATCCTTTGCTGCTTTTTGAGTAGGTCTACAAAACTTGCGAATTCTATTATAGAATTAACCTAACTTTGGACTAGTTGTATTAATTGTCATCATTGATGGTTTTCTCAAACCTGACTATCCGGGGTCTCTGCTTCAGCCCGCCTCGACCTATCTTTTCCCGGAACACTGGTCGACTCTCCCTCTTTCTTTCGGATTGCTGCTGAGTCCCTGGGGTGGCCATTCAGTTTTCCCTAATGTAAACCTACGATGCTTCATCACAGATTCAGATTACAATACCTCTTCTAACACCTCCTAGATTTACCGAGATATGCGTCACCCATACAAGTATTCCAAGGCTGTGAAAACCACATTCAGCTTCACCTACCTTCTAGATTGCACCACCGCCGTCGTTGGCATTCTAATGTTTGGCGATGGTGTTGCCGATGCCATCACCTCCAACATTCTCACCACCACCGGCTACCCTCGCGCCCTCACATTCGCTATGTGCGGCTTCATCAGCATCATCCCCATCACCAAAATCCCTCTGAATGCGCGACCCATTGTCAACACTATCGAGGTTCTCTTTGGCGTAAACGACTCCGAAGTTGCCTGGAGCAATGCTACTCGCTCTATTCTACGTGTCTTTATCAAATTCCTTGTGATTGCCATCTTTCTCGTTATCGCTATTGTTTTCCCTGCCTTCGATAGCATCATGGCCTTCATGGGAAGTGGCCTGTGTTTCACCATCTGCATCATGTAAGTCAATCCTCCAGCTGCGACTGCATGACATTCCCTTCAAATCTCCACAATCAACCCCACATCTTGACGTCATTCGCTGACATTCGTTATTTTTCTAGTCTGCCCATTGCCTTCTATCTCAAGTTGTTTGGTCAGGAAATTAAGACTAAGGAGCGCCTTCTTTGCTATGCCATCATGATTGTTTCAAGTATCATGTCTGTCGTTGGTGTCGTGTGGGCGTTCCTTCCCAAAGAGCTTATCCATGCGAACTAAAAGGTTGTGGACTTGCAGGAAAAGAAAGACATGTAAAATAGTTGTAGTATGAGAAATTCAAAGTCATAGCGTGTGTTGTGACTTGATAATTATGAATCTAACTGCAGTGAAGTAACTATGATACTATAACATCTGACCAACTAACAACTGTATGAATGCTTCTCACGTAGTTACAAAAAACTACACTAAGGAAAATATATAGCTCCTACCGGCGCAACTACTCAATCAGACAGATAGTACATGCAGCGTGCCCCACAAGCTTCACCATTATAAAGCGGAAAACGAATTCATCAAGACATAAGACATGAGAAGTAGACACCAACATCGTGTTATCACTTGCCCATCCGAAGAGCACATTTCTAATCACATAATAGGTATGAAATTGTGGGTAAATCTTGGTATTGAGTGGCGTTGATGGGACAAGAAAAAAAAGAAAAACTATCTCTACTCAAACTCTATCGCGGCTTACACCTTGACCAAACAAGATTTTCAATACCGAGAAGCGGGAGACGAGAAACCTTCCGGGACAAAAACCCCCACCCAGGATATCAAACATTCAACAAGATCCAACTATATCCCAAGGTACTCGCCATCCACAATTGGACTCATAACCCAAAAAGGTATATGTTCACGACGACAACTAGACCTGAATCAGGACACGGCCAAATCTAGTAGTCCAGTCCAACCCACGTGTTCAACTGGGGGCGATGTTCCCGCCAGTTCTTGCTATGGACCCATGAAAGGCCATTGTGGCAGCGATCGCGAGTCTTGTCACGAACATTGCGGTAATTGAAACGGTGGTTTGCGGATTCATAACCGCAGGAACCGGCACCATAGGGACGGTTTCCAAAATCATACACAGGAGCAGACGGAGGCGAAGGTGACTTAGAAATGTCAACGCCACGCCTACGCTGACCCAATGCTTCCCATTTGGCAAGACCCTGTTTGGTCCCGCTCGAAGACAACCGAGGAGCGGGAGCATTGGTGCTGAGGGGCTGAAGCGGCTTCCTCGAAGGAATGGAGATTGGCTGGGCCGATCTGTAAAGAGGAACTTCTGGTTCCTTCACATCCGCCCGCATCAATGCGTTGGCGGTGTGTAGAAAGCCATCATCATTGCCAGCAACAACGACGGTAGGAGCAAGACCCTCTTCACCAGACATCTCCATCTCGAACATGGTTTCGTGATCGGCATCATCACCAAACGACTTGACACTATCATGGGAGAAGGCACGCTCGTGATCCTCGTCAAGATGAGGAGCCTCGGAAGTGTTCATGTCGAACTCATCCCCTTCATCATCAATTAAGTCACTCCAACTGACACCAGAGAAGCCCTTGCGTCCACCGAATGAGAAGGCCAGAGAAGGCATCGACTGGGGCTTCGCCTCGGGGATAGGCATAGAGCCGACTTGGAGATAGGACTGAGACGAGGAACTGTCATGAGATGCAGATAAGTTCTGCAGTGATGACCTAACACTAGAGGCCATGACTGATATGGCAGGAGTAGAATCGCACCAGTTAGTAGGCTTCAACTCGGCATCATCAAACAGAGGCTCATCAATGTCCTCATCAACAGAAAGGCTGCAACAATGGCAGGACTTGGCGGTCTGAACACCGAAGAAGGGATTCTCTGAGGTGTTGAGAGAAGTCTGTATGGAAGGAGTACGCAGAGGTTCACGGTCAATGCTAGGCAACTCAGCAGTCTCAGCGATGGTGAACTCATCGAGCACTTCGTCAAAGTTCGTAAAGCTGTCAACACGCAAGAGAGTATTGCGAAGACCGGAAATGGAACGCATGGAAGGATCGATACACATACACTGGCTGATGATATCCAGAGTGTCCTTCGACATGTCAGGGAAAACATCAAAGAGAGACTCTTTGTCTGCAGCAAAGTCACGGAAAAGCGGGTCGTCCATGGAGGGGCGAGTGAAAGGGTTGCGGGAGAAGAGAATGTTAAGCAAGCAAACACCCACGGACCACAAATCTGACTGGGCCGGCGAGTAACCGTTGCCAGCATGGTCGTACTGCTCAGGAGCCATGTAACGATCACTACCGACAGCCTGCTCTTCGCACCAATCTTCCATTGTGGCCAAACCGAAGTCACCCAGCTTCAAATCACCCGACTTGGAAATGAAGATGTTCTCAGGCTTGATATCGCGATGGTATACACCACGAGAATGCATGTACTCGACAGCATCGACAATTTGAAGCATGAACTTGCGAACATTCTTCACATCACCAGGGCAACAGTCACTACGGATGGCCTCGTAGAGGTCACCACGTTCGCAAAACTCCAAGACAAGGAAGACGTGAGTGGAAGTCTGAAAGTTGTCAAGAAGACAGACGATGTTGGGGTGGTCGCCGAGACGCTGGTGGATCGAAAGTTCCTCAGATTTGTCGTCAACCAGGAACTGTTGTTGGGAATCCGCATCCTCAGTGGTAGTAGAAGACTGCTTGGCCATGCATTTGATCGCCACCTGGGTATTAGCGATCATGTCAGTGGCCAGGAAGACCATACCGAAAGAGCCATGGTTCAAAGGCTTAATTGTTCGGTAACGGCCGTTCAAGATGGTATCGTTCTGGATAGCTTTGGGAGACATGGTAAAAAAAATAATGTGTTGAAAGGTATATATGACAAAGATTAAGAAGTATAGGAAACAAAAGAAAAATGAGTTGAAACAGAGGCTGGGACTGGAATTTGTTGGATATGAACGAGACAAGCAAATATGATGTCTGAGACTATAATGATCGCAGGAAAAGCAGCGCAAAAAACAAAATGCCAGTAAATGATATCTCAAACAATCAAAGTTGCTATTGGTCGTACAATGTAAATGGAGCAAAAAGAAAAGAGAAGCAATACGCTGAAGTGCAGCTTAAGCAAACAAGATGGAGCCGAGTCCAAAATATGGTGAATAGTAACTAAGATGAACAAAGTGAATAATGTGAGTGAATGGTGGGGTACGGTATGCTAAGAAAAACAATAATCCGTGAACTCGAGTCGCTGACGCTGGAAACGCTCAATTGGAAAGCAGAAGATGCAGAACCGCGAAACGGAAACGGCAAGAGGGACAGGTATCGAAAAGAAAGCGCGTACAACTCCGGGTCGTTCGTTGAATTTCAGAGGCTCGTATAGGTTGTGGTCATAAAAAGAAAACAAAGGAAAAATATGTAGATGACGAGAGCTGGCAGCTATAACGTTTGCTAGGCCAAGTGTATGGAGACAATGTTCTGGATAAATTATAAAACTGACACTTGGATACTATAACATAAGCAGAGATGTGTATAAAAGAAAACGCAAAGCAGTATCTCAAAAGTGTTGGTTGAAGGAGTGATGTATCATTCAGACTGGTACCGGACAGTTAAATCGAGATCGGTACTAGTGTAGTATAATGTAAAATAGTCGGATGGATGTAGAAGGAACGTTGACGTAAATTACTCCTGACACTGTAAAATGGGTGGCAATGGTCGACAAAGTCATACGAAACACTGCGAAGTGGAGACAGGTTAACGGGCAGTGATAATTTATAACGAAGCAATAACGTTGTAATCCTTTTTCTCTTCGACGATGGCTGCGTAGATGCCTGATGCTATCCGGCAGTCTAGATTGACAAGATAGGTAACAGCAGCAACAGTTGGCAAACAAAGCAATTCAATCAGCTAATGCGTGCGCGACTTGTGTAGGTGGACAATGAAGCTCGTAGATTGGTGTGCGAAGTTATCGTAATGTTCTCGAGATGCGTGCAATATGCGTGCAAGTGGGTCGTGAGATGACGGTAGTATAATGCGATTGCGTGAAGCAAAGAAGATAGTAGATAGCAGTCGATGAGAACGGTGCAAAAGAGCAGTCAGAGACCCACACAAGGTGAACAGCGAAAAGCGTAATGAGAGGAGAAGAGTTTGAAAGACAAAAAGAAGCAAAAACAGCGAATGCAGAAGAGAAAAAGGAAACGGGACCTTATTGACGAAGTAAAGAGAAGATCAAGGAAAGAGAAAGAGGAAGAAAGAACAAATAGGAAGGAGACAAGAAGATGAAAGAGGAAGGAAGACATGGAGGCTAGGCCTGACAATGACTAGTCAAAGGGGCATAATAATGGATTGACACACAGCAACGCACCAAGTGTAATATTGGGAGGATTGCTTGAAAGAATAGAGCACAGTCACTGAATAGGCCTTTGCAATTGCATGCCAGGGGTATGACGACAGGCGGTTCAATCATGAATTGGCAGTAACATTAGAACATTAATGGCCAATTGAATGACAGACTAGACCCCAGGGGGTGTCGAATTGAAGGATGCAGCACATAATTACAGGGGCTGGTTGGGTGGAAGCACTGTTGCCACTTGTTGATGCAAGTGTGTTGAAGTTCAAAGAGTGACTCTGCAAGTGTCAAAGTGCAATTCCCCTCCTCCCCTCCCCCAAAAAATATACGATGCCAATGTTGCAGTGCATTACGAATACCAACATTAAGTAATTCCTTCCAGTCTCACATTTTTAGCGACTTCAATGGGATATTGTCAAGCTAATTATTTATCTGGTTATCATCTATGTTATAGTTCTTTTTAGTTCTTTTTTAGATATAATTATCAATGTCATGACAGTTGGAGCACATCCTTGGAAATGGTTTGGACAGATCATCCATTTACTTTTATTGCATCATTCCCTCAACAACATATTGTTTGCCAATGATGTTTTCGGCCTAAAATAAACATTATGTACTATCAGTTTAGCTATAATTCCTTCTTGCTTCGTCTTCGGATACTATCTATCTTTTACATTTTCGTTTACAACGTCCACCTCTGGAGCCCTTTATATATTTGTGATATCGTGATACTTTGAAAGCTGAAATTTTGTTTTCTTAGTTTGATATATTTATATATTTATCACTTAAAAGATGGTGAACTAAAAATAAAAATGCTGCAATCACATGTTCAACATACAAATAGCTGTACCTTTCAATAAAAACAGGCTATGCCAAAGGTGACCTAAAAATTACTATTGTATATACCAGCAACATAACACATACTTTTGTTCTACAAGTTTAAAAAAATGAATTTGCTGGATTTCTCTTCACGGCAATTGAATCCTGATGGAGAGCCCTAAATCCTTAACGCTAACCTATTCCGGACTCACACAACCATGACCAGTAAACTCTGCTTTTCTACTGGAGATAATTATGCGAGCACAATTGATGAACGGCATGAGTATCACGAAATCGGCGATAAAACGGATGTCATGAAAATGGGTTAATAGTGTCTCAATTCTTTGAGTCCTGGATCGTCCAACGTCAGCCACCTGTATGCACTGGGTGGGTTAGGGTCATACTTTATCTGGGACCATGTTCTGGCCCTGTTCACGATGTGTATTTACCTCTTTGAATTTCTATTTATTTACTTATAACAAATCCAATAGGAAGTGACAAGGCGGAGTATCAAAGGATACCCAGTACACTTGTTGTCGCCTTCAAGTGCATCTGGTCACATATACTGATGACTCCTCCATTGACTGACTACTATTCGTAGCAGTTATAACCCAGTCATTCTTGAATCCTTTATGTTGATGTTTCTGAATAGCTGTTCTAGCAGCCTCTTTGGAGAAGTTTTGCTACAGCTATGGGGTGAGAGGCATAGCTCTAAACACAGAGGGTTATAGCAGGAGGTACATAGGATCACATTTGACATGGGTTATGGATCTATCATATGTGGGTTAGGGTCAGGTGATGCTGTTATTATGTGACAAATATCTATCAGTGACCCTAACCTTTATGTTGACGTGAATTTAACCCCCTTTGTGTAGGTCACATTGTATCCAGCAGCCTCATTTGGTATTGGCTGTGCATGCATAAGCTGAAATCTATTATCAAAGCCCCCTTCTCCCCCTCTCCCCCCAAAAAGAAAGAAAAGCATTGGATGTTGTTGTTGCTTAGGAATGAAGTTATGCAGGTACAATTGCTACAAATCTCAGAGACCACTCATGATGTGTGTCAACTCCTATTATCTACCAAGTTAGCTTATAAGCATTAATAATATATATAGTTGAGAGAATATTGCCCCAGAATGGAAGTTACAAAATGGTTGCTTCTTATCACTAAATGAATCATCATGGAGATCTTCACAAGGGAGCCAAAAGAGTTCAAAGGCCTAAATAAAATAAATTATCAATGCTATCACTTTTGCATTCCTTAGCAAGTCCAAAGTTAGACAATTTATAAGGGTTAAACATCATTTCACACCCTGTAATTTCATGGACCATGTTCCGAGCTGCCAACCATGGTAAAAAGTAGGTAAAAAATAGTTATCATTATGATCTTTTGTTCCAGCCTTCATTGATGATAACTGCTACAAGAAAAGCTTGGATCACGATACGACACCATGATGAAAAGATTCAATGTACACAGGATGTCTTGAATCTTAGGTTCCAATCATTGTCATGAACATTGAAATTATCTTCCACAATTTTTTGAAAAAGAAAGTCACCTAACCTAAACATTACAGTGAGTAAAAACCATTTTGAATGAATCATATATGAATTGTGACAACCACACCTTCCTGGAATTCACAGTAAGATTTGAGTCACCAGATGTCCACTGTAGCAACCAGATGTCCGAAATAAAAGCTGACTGGATTGCAAATTTCACAATAATTTTTTGAGAGTAAAGGATTAACCGGTCTGACAACATGCCACTGATGATAACACCTGAATATGGACTAACCCAAATTTTATCTTGCCACTGGCCTCTGCAGCTATTCACATGCAATTGTTGACTCCCAGGAAACCGACTAGCGAATTTGTAATTGTGGAAATTTTGCGGCCTTGGGAATTCCTATGTGCAATGGCTTCATATAGTTGAAGAAGCAATCTGATGTCAATATGCACTAACTAGCATGTCGGTTAATTCAATTGCTAGAGTGTGGGATGCATGTTATAGGGCCATAGTTTGGTGTAGGATGATGACTTGGCCATGACGACGAGTTGCGATGAGTGAAATATATGTTTTCCAGTTCCAATTTGATGATTGAGCTGTTAGACCAGACGCGTCTTGGACACGGGCGCATGTATTGGACAACAACAACAGCGGCGTATTCATTTTATCATGACTTGACAATTAGATAGATTAGAACACCGCTACTTGTAAATTCACACAGTGTTGCATCCAACAAACTAGACCACCAGTTTCATTTTAAATGATATGTAGGCGGACTACACATTTACATAGATAAATGTATTTGTCGAATGCTTACAGTACAATCTATATGACGTGTATTTTATTAGTTCAACCCGAGCACTGTTCTTCTGAGTGACGCGGACTGATAATCTCGAAACTCTCTCATGGGGACTCGCATATCCACTGATTATCATTGAACCTACCTATATGGCTTAAATGGAAGCCTATTTAGAACCGATCACTTTGGCCACTTGGCCAACCCAATATTTGCACCAGACAAGATCGAGTCCATACAGTATCGTGAATCGGCGGTCTGCAACTGGATTTGGCGTTGAAGCGAGTGGGTGCTCAGTTTCAAAACTACCGGGGGAACCACACGGTCGGCAAAAGTGGAGTTGACAGCACATAGCAACGGCCGGTAGAAGAAGATCGAAACTTCTGGCAGATGAAGAGAAAAAAGAAGTCTAGAGAAGATTACAGAGTCAATGTGGGTATTCGGGGCCGGGGCCAGGACCTGTGTACGGAAGAGCCAGATGAAAGCTTCGGCATTATTGGCCGGCGTCAATATCGGCGTTTATGTTGATAAGACAATCGTTTTAGAGGACACATATGCAATGTTTTTCTATGTTCACTATATACATTGCCGGATGCCAAAAAAAGCGTTAGATAAGTTGAATTTGTCTAGTCCATCTAGCTCATTTATAATGTTTTAGGTGTGACCGAGATGCTTTTGCTGCAGATCGAAACCTTACTTGAGTGAAATTTGTCATTAGTGATAAATTATAGGAGACTCCATTCCCTACAAGTGATAATGACTTCGTGTCAGGCTACTAATTTACCTATAGAAGCGCTGGAGGTAGCGAAGTAAGCGCTAAATTCTATTAAGAACAGCCACTGAAAAAAAGCACCAATCAACAGATAACAGATCCTAGCATGTTCTCACTCATCCTGGAGGAGGATTTCACACAATAACCTGAAATTCCGCCTCTCCTCCACTGCAAATACAAACGCCTGAATAGTGGCAAACAAGCAGTTAGATTGCTCCAACGGTTCTTTGCCACCGAGGTACCTCCACTCTGGACTCAAGCCATAACACAGTGCCGACATTCTCGAGCGCCACAACACATGCCAACAGTGCCCCTGCATGTATTTACACGAGTGACTAGGAAACCTTGATTGTGTGTGGGGGGAGGTGCAGAAGGAGAAGACAACGATTGCGGCGAGGTCACTTGATAAGGTCTCGTGAACAAGGGGAGGGTGTGGATATGGAATTTGGGGGTAAGCATGGATTGAATGTCTTGGGATAGCAGGGACACCAGGGTATGATGAATATCATTGAGATTTCTAAGGTGGAAGATGGATGATTTATTGAGGATTTCGTGGTGATTGTTCAAGAAAGATGTTTTGAGAATCTCTAATATGGTTTTAAGGTTGTCCAAAATTAAAAAAAAAGCATTGGGGTTTAGTAGATCGCCTGGTTGTGGTGGCAAATATCGTCAGGAATGGATAGTCGAAGCTTATGTAACCAAGTCTCCAAATACGGTATTTAGCTTTATATCAAGACATCAGAGTACTGTTTTATGTATATAGCAAATCCCAAGACGGGTTGAGTTAATACATATATTTTTCTTTGGGTATTATGTGATTTATTACTATATATTTATTGAATAGGTCGTTGCCAGTTATTACATCGGATGATGTCGATGTTGACAACTGGCGATATTCTTCTATGTTCGAATTTCGGGGCGGAGACTGAAACTGCCTAAAGTATGGTGATCGAAGACAATTTGCCAGTTTTCTGAGATAAATAAATATAGTGTTTTTCTGAACCCTAATTACATAAATAAATCCTTTCCAGTATATTAAGTAAATATGTATTTGCTACCAAGTATTTGGTATAAGTCGTTTTATGGCCGTATAATTTAACAAAGCCGGGGATTCACTGTTGCGATATCAGCGAGAAGAATATGTTCTTTAACCATCCCAATTATGAGCTTGTCAACATTTCGAAATGGTATAAATTTGTATGTATGGAAATTTGGATATGCTGAGTCATTGCCATATGACCACCAAATATGCCCTTTTGCGTCTGTTTTTAGCTCAGCATCATTTACAGACGTAAACATCAACTTGTCCATGACTTGTATCAATACTTCAAACATTCTCATGATTCTCAGGTTTCGTAAGCTCTGCAAGACCCAGGGGCTCAACCCGACCGACAGTGACCTGACTTGAGTCGAGTCAGCGAGACGAAGTGTATATAGTTCTCCCTTGCAAACATGTTGAACTTGAGCATGATCTAGACCGTGATTGCTGCATTGCAGGCGCTTGTCTGAGAAAAAGTGGTTGCATGATTGTTGGTTGGTGGTCACATATGAAACTCTCTACTGTATATATATATATTTATTTATTTTGTTGGTTTTAATGGTAAATAGCAACCTACCACTACGACTGTCACAAAACATTCAGATCACGACTATGTGCCATTTAATGATAGTTGGTCTTGATAATACCGTGGTGAGGTACATTGACATACAATTTATCCAAATTCTGCATGAGCTCAAGCCGTGGCTGAAGGAAGGAGAAATAAAAAATTACTATGGGACGGGCTGGCGTTTTGATGGATGCATCATCACTGATTTCGTACGGATGTCCGATGGTGATTAATACTGTGCTCGCCGTATGATTCGCTCAAGCAATGGTTTGACACGGCACAAAGACAAAAAGACAGCTCCAAACAAGCATGGATTCATTCAAATAAATAAATGAAGACTTGCTTGCTTAATTGAAACCGGTACATGGCGATAAGAGTGGGCAGATGATAAATATGAGAGGAACCCCGACCGGATGATACAGCTGATCAACGTGAATGTGACGTCAGTGGAGGAGGGGGACATCCGAGCAGGATTGGATCTCATTATGCAGGTCTTAACCCCAAGGTTGTAGGCAAAGTCATAGAGTGGGGGATTTAGGGAGGGGGGGAAAGACAGTCAGGAGAGTATGATCTGTGTTCTGTGTAAGCAAAACTTGAATATCTATATATTCACTAAAACGCTGGGTTTTCTATAATCTTGTTGAGTCGCTTGAAATCATAATAAACAAACGTTTTCTTGTCAAAAATCTACGGCCGAGAATGGCGACATGCGGAAAAGTTGAAGATAATAAGATCTGGAAGTTTCCTGGAAACTTATGATTATATATAATATATATGTAGAAGCTTTATCTTTGTTCTCGCCTTTCAATTACGCGCGTGCGTTTTTCCGGTGAGAGAACAATAGGTGACGAAAATGTAAATACAATATTGTAACATTCATGTCTGTGAATGATTTATCTCCAGCAACTTCAGGCGCTATTACATACAATCCAAACTTAACCAAGGGTCAAAGTGTCAGTTCATTTTCCTCGCATTTTCATAATGATATTGTCCGGCACCTTGTCTTCTTTTTCTTATGAGAGGAAACTGGCCGTCAGACTAACAGTGACTGGGCGTCGGTACAAGTTCAGGCCTTTGAGTGCTTGCACAAACAAGAGACTAGAGCTCAGGGTATTAGGGCGGGAATCTGTGTGTGTGTTTGCTGCTGCAAGTATAGGTGCACAAACAGTTGGTGGAGGCGAGGCTTTGAATTTGTGCATAGGCCACAGGCTGGGTGATGGCCCATCGTGGCTTGGGATGAGGAACACACGTAATTCCAAACATTGTTGTGTATAGCCTAGGGAAAAGAAGCTCGGGACCAATGGGCGATCATTGAGGTTGAGGTCCTTGCCAGAATTCTTACACCAACTTTTGCAGGCCCAATAAGCTTTTCTGTGGAGTCAAATTGTCATCATATGCAATTAGTGGGAATAGTGTCAAGAGAGGGTTCGTGAGCATCTGCGTTGTATTCTGCAATTGCCCGATGATGGTTGTTAGACCCTATCATCACAGACTTAAAACCTGCAGCGCCTATATGCATCATAATAGACCCGGGCGGTTATTGACCTCACCGGAGCCAACTTTTATTTGTTTTGTTTCATTCCTGTTTGCATTTACTACTATGTAGCTTAGCCCATCATTTGGGGTGAAATGATGATCAAACAAGTGACAGTCAAGTCTGAGCCAACACTTCAATATCGATGCATGGATATTTATGCACCTGAGGCTATTTTAGGCTCAAAACGAGAGAGAGAGAGAGAGAGAGAAATAAAAGGTAAGATTGGATTGCATGACTCGGCCAAGGCCAACTGGAGTTTAATCATAGATTTAGGCATCAGAATCGGGTTTCGCGATACCAGCTGCCACGTCGTGATTCTAGCGTTGTCTGATTCCCAAGCGAATCCACGCAAATTGTCCTGCTGATGCTCCCTCGGGTTCCAACATTGTTCTTTCCTAACGTGTTACAAGTTAAGTTAGTTATTTATTTAAAATCCTTATAATCTAAGGATTTAATTCCTTTAATAGGATAAATAATGAAAAATAAAAAAGTAAAATAAATAATAAAACTTACTTTCCCCATTTTAATTTATAAAAATGTCCAAAACTTATTCTGCGTTTCCAACAATGTTCCCGACAGTTCCCATATTTTGCCACAGATTTCATGGGTTGTAGCAGCAGCATCACTGTTTCCCCAAAGTGAACTCCACTCCGTTCTCCACACAAGTTTCGCTAAGTTCCGCAGTATGGGCCCGCCACTATGAGACGATTGATAATTGACCATAGCTTGTTCCTTTTTCTCTGGAAATATATAGATAATCGCCGTTAACCGTGATTCTGCGACTCTGTAATGTCCCACATTTGACCCGCAGCAAGTTTATGATGGCATCTATATGTGTATTTACTATCTTTGACATTGTTGTTGAGCATGACCAGTAGTAGATATCCTGTTATAGAAAACATCTGAATATATATACCTTCTGTTCCGCTCAGAAATAGGCCAGCACAACATAGTCACCTGTAGGAATATATATGAGCACATATTTGTCTTCAAGTCTCAAATTGCGGGGTCGTTTCAGGACACACAGACTGCTGTGGAGAGAGACAGGATGATGCAAGGTCTTATCTGCGCTTTGATATATACCGACATCTAGACGTCTTGTCTGCGGAGTCCAGGTGTCTAATTTAGAATCAGTGTGTTGATAGTTGAAGCAACCAAGAATACTCCTGGAATCGAGAGGAGAGTAGAGTCTGAACTTAGCCACTATATTATAAGATAACATCTGATTTCCACGTTACATAAGGTTGATCTCTTGTAGGAATCCACAGGTTCACACACCGCTTGTCGGGTCAATTGATGTAAATACACATATAATTGTAAATTAATAGGCGCATGATCCATTCCTGAATAGAAAAAGATATCCTCGAATAAACACCTATGAGAAGATCAATCCCTGCATATCGGGTGCAAAAAACAGAGGATGGACAAAAGACTGTATAGTGACACATGTTGAAGAGGCGAATCTTGCAGCACCTTGCTCTGCAGAACGTGGGATGGGTCTGTATCGCCGTCTGCAGATTAGACCACCACCAGGTGAATCCCTCGAAGCTGGGGGAGGTTTTCTCTCACCCTTTGTCAGACAATTGTTCCGGGATTGCAACTACTATTGAGGGGTAAGTTGATCGCCTGCTTGGGTACAGAAGAGGAGCAAATCATTGGCGGATGTGGCCGGTAATTGATACATTTGCTACCAGTAGATACGTCCAAATTGACATTTCCCACAGTGGTAGTTACATACTATCCTGAGTACCTCCGTGATCGGTCAAGCTTCGAGAAATGTATATTTGACACACGAAAACCGGCACATGAGTATTTGGTGATGGTTGCATACCAAATGCCATGATTGGCTATATCAGTGATTGAATAGTGCAAATAAAGGAGTTTCGGTACACATGTACGTACATGTACGTCCCACAGTCTTTTGCATATAACCTGCATACGTGTGGCATGACTACTCTCTTATTCAAGAAGCTACTCTTCCGCACACTGTAACTGAAGGTGAGTAAAGGGGGGGTGGTGTCTCAACCATTCTCGGGGAAATGGTCCACCGTTCACTCACAGATATCACCCCACATCAAACCAAACTAACACTTGACAAGAAAGCAGGTGTCGCATATGTTTTTGCCGTACAATGTCGTACTATTAAGGGTATTGACAGTATCCGAGCTGCCGGAGCGTACGGCGATAACTCGCAAGGTCGACCGTGGCAAAACCACTTTGGTCATTTCTTCCATCCCAAACATCTTCCCGCTTCGGATATAGGTGCATGTATGATCACGGTTCGCAATGTAGATGTGCACGGTAAAAGAACATACTATATACATATGTACTGCAAGTTGGTAGGAAGTTTTACATCACCAGGAGTCGCGAGAACACAGTGAGGACGGTGGATAATTTATATAAATATTCATTTACTGCCACATTTTGTCTCCACTTAGTCAACCAATAAATATATACATAACCGAGACCGAACTTTAGAAACATGATGTATTTACTTCTGTTGTCACCGTTTACAATTGAGTCGATCAATGATTCAAATAATCTTCATCCAAGGTAGAGTGTCTCTTCCCTATGTCACAATCCAAGAATGGGAGGGGTGTGGGTAGGCATGACAATCTATAAACTGGGAAAGATTAAATATATAAGAAATCCTGTCCTTTATAATGAAGCAAATGGGACAGTGATGTTAGAATACCATCGAAGAGTGACAAGATTTCGATTTTGTGGTAATATCACGGTTGACATGAGCCACAAACCCTAACAGCAACATGGTTGAATTTCGGTTGCACAACTCTAACCTGCAACACTAAAAGACAGTGTTGTAACAATGTACAAACCAATACGATTATCCCTTACAACCAACAAAGGTTTGAGACCTTGAATCATCCCCTAATCCAACTTTCTATTTCAGCAAAGTACTCGGTTCATCTAAAACCAATTCTCTTTAAATTGATCTATTAGTCACGATGGCTTTTACCTCAGTCTCTCCGGTAAAGGTTGTGCTTCTCGACATTGGTAAGACTTCCTACGTTGGGTGAAGAAACACGCGTAGTTCATCTATATTGTAACTTTTTTTTCTGCAACACGAATGAATAATGAATAGGAATTGTACCTAGCTCACAAGACTATACGCCATTGAAGGCTTTGGCTAACTAGCTAACTACTTGTAGAGGGAACTGTTTGTCCAATTTATTTTGTGAAAGATGTACTTGTAAGTTACTCAATAAGAAACAATGCTACTGATAAATATACCACTACATATTGATTATGATTCATGTGTTGTGTCCCGGCCCCGGTTTTCATTATTCCACCTGTTTTCGCCAACCTGCTCGAACGATGGACCCGATCCAATTCGCCACAGCCTTGTCTTTAAACTCATTTGTCTCCTGACTGTGTAACTGCCATGGAGTCACTAGGCTGATGCTGTGTTACAGTTCCCTTATGCTCTGAATGCTCTTACTAAAGATATTGACTTTCTGTGGGATACCGAGTCTTTCCAACCCTATAAAGCTGCCTTCCCTGCCGAGTATCAAGTCTCCAAGGAAGCTTTCTCCACTCATGTTGCGGATCTCATCGCTCGGGATGTCAAGATTGCCTATCTTAAGAGCCTTCAAGGCCACCTATGGAAAGAGGGTTATCAGAACGGCGAGTTCAGTGCCCCTTTGTTTCCTGATGTTGCTGGCGCTATTGCCCATTGGCGGGATGTTGGGATTCGGGTCATGATATATTCTTCCGGATCTGTTCCGGCTCAGAAGTTGTTTTTTGGTCATACTGACGCCGTCCCGTCTGACCTCACCAATAGCATCGATGACTGGTTTGACACTGTAAACGCTGGCCTTAAGCAGGAAAAAAGCAGTTACAAGAATATTGTGGACAAATATGCCAGTGAAGCTACTCCTGAGCAATGGTTGTTCTTGAGTGATAATCTCAAGGAAGTGGAAGCAGCTCGCGCAGCAGGCTTGCAAAGCTTGCCCGTTGTCAGACCTGGCAATGCTCCCCTGCCTAAGAACCATCAGCTTACGCAGTTAGCCATCACGGACTTTAGCAAACTAAATCTTTCAAAGGCTTGAGTATATTTAAGTTGTACGATGAATAAAGTATTGTCAAACTATCCACCCGAGGATCTGGGGCTTCACTTTTTGAAAACAAAACTTCAGAATTTTATCATAGCTCTCTGTATTCCAGCAACTTAAAGCCATAGTCGTCATGTTTGTTTTTTCAACATTTTAGAATCACTTCGGTGTGTGTTGGCTGTACTGATATTTAGAGATTTTACCAACCTATCGGTCACACATGCTATCGTTTGTCTTACAGAGAAATATCTATACAGGCCAAGAATGAGCTGGATTCATCATAGATCTAGCGAACATCTAGCCTATTATGTAATGGCTACATGAACAAATTATAGCCTTTTTGATTTCTTTTCTATCTTGGGTAGAATATCAAGCATTGATCCCCAATATAAATACAACCCGCACATCAGGAACCAAATGAACTGCATAGAAACATCTCGACAGGGCCAACCAATCATTAATAACCAAAAGGACGCATGATGCTGCGTTTCCATATACTTTTTATGTGTCTCACAACAATGGGCTGAACCAATGGTTCTCCGTATATGGCATTTCCACATGTTTTCAGAATTTGCAGCTCGCTTCGGTGTCATGCACATATTATCTTATAGTAAGTTCTGATAAGAGAAGTGGGAATGTTGATGATATTTTGATATATAGTATATATTGGTGAGACCATCAGACCTCGGGAAAAAGATACAGCCGTAGCCTCCAGTCTTATCCAGAAATCCCTCTAAAACTGACTGGATTGCATATGACCAATGATGCCAATGATATTTAAGGTGTGATTGGAGAAATCACCATGGTCTGCACGACGAAGATGTTAAGGATCTTTGTCAAGTGTTGGAGCAATGATCCATTATAAGTAAGGATATATGGTACTGTAACAGGTGAGATTTCATAAAAAGATCTCCAAATTCATCGACGAAGGCCAGCTACGCTTAATATACTACACCATTTATATGAGCCCCAGAGCTTGAATGATCATGAAGTCTAAGTCATCAGATACTAGGAGGGTTCAAATTTAACGAGAATCATGGGCCTCGGTATGAAAAACATCATTTAGGTCAAAGGCGGTGTAGATGGTAGGGTTGGGTATAAAGTGTTAATCGAATATCTAATCGGGAACAGTCTTGAGATGTAAATAGCTTGCGCTAATGATATGTCACATGGTTTGTAATTTTTGTCGAGGAATGAAGGCAATAGTTGCCATTTTGGAGCTTCTTTAATGGGATGTCACGTACTTCTTCAGTAGTCTACTAATATAGGTACGGAATTTTGAGATGACCAAGTACACTAAGAATATCTGCATTCCATAGACCTGATCCTGTCGGAAATATAAACGAGTTTGGGCACAGATAACTGTACATATTTGCGGAAGGCGTTGCACTTATTCATGTATTTCTATGTATCAAGAGTCGACGATGAACCGGATGGAAGCACAAAATACAAGCAAGTCTTGACATATTATAATAGAAGGATATATGAAATTGGACATATGAAAGGAACGCTACAAACGCCACACTGATCTGCTGAATGAAAGCCAGCTTGGAAAGAAAAAGGGAAAATAAAAGACAGATAAACCATATGTGGTAATTGTGGTAAATCTTGTTTGGCATCAGATCATCCTATTTCTTTGACCTATGAAGAACGATGCTGAAATTGTTGCGAGCTGAGCCTGGATTCAACTCTTCTTTGTGGAAGACAGCAGTCATTAATTCTGGAGAAGTGCGCTTCCACAGCTGATAGACGAGCTTGTTGGTTTTCTTTTCTTGGAGCCGGGTAAAACCAAGGGCAGTCATGATATCGAGAAGGCGTTGATCGGTGCAATATCGGGAATTGTCAATACAACTGCGTGGTAACACAAGAAATAACACTGGGAGTTGATCCTTGCAGCTGGCCTGGCAATCAGCCATGGGGTCCCGTAAGAACGACAACGCACGACGCAGCATCTCACCTCGGCCAACAGGATCGGGGACAAAATTAACAACGAGACTGAGGGATAAGACGTCAAACTTATCATTATTTCTTTCTGGTAAGGGACGTTTCATAAAATCCTGTTGGAGAATTCCCGGTTCTTGACTGTTGAGATCAATGCGCGTCATCTCAAAGCAGCCACTTTGTGAACAGAAATTTTTGGTACTCAGAGCACCCACTTCTAGCATATGTAGTTGGTCATTTCCTTCAAGTCTGTTTGCCTTCTTGTTCAGGCCTAACCATTGTAAAAGAAGAACAGACGAATCTCCACCCCGATCTTTACTCTGACCCTGGAGACTAGCTTTTTGGTAAAAGTTTAAGCCGCCAAAGGCATCGATTTCAACCTGGAGAGCGGTAGCTTTGACTTTGTCACCCTGTTTTAGAGCGAGTACACGGGATTTCTCCAATTGATGATGCTTATTGATGACGGCCCTCGAAGCTTTGCGGGTGATTGATACCGTTGACAGCTTCAACACTGGGGGACGCCCACTTCTGAGGCTCACACGTCTATTCTTTGCCATCAAGACTTATAGGTAAACTCACCCAATTCGCGGACTTAGAAAAAAACAGTATGGATATAATAAGGCTTACGCATTGTAAGTTTATGAAGGCCGTTTTCACGTTGTACACGGAACTTTTCAGTGGGCCCCAGTATCGGTATATGCGATAAGATAAAGCTTTACGAATTTTGGCACGTGATGTACTAGAAGTCTGGTTTGTGATTGGTCAAGCTGTGCCCTAAGTTGTGATCCCACACTAAATCCACTAATTTCTGACGGGGGTGTAATATGTTGAAAAAACTATCGAGAAAACCACGAAATTGTATCTATTTCTCCTAATTAGCTAGTTTTGCCAACGACGACAAACCAGACCGACACAATGGCCCCCAAGAACGCTAAGTGTATGTCATGATTTGAACGCTAGTCTCGCTTCGATATTTGTCTTTGCGCTTCATAGACAAGTCACCATCTGCTATGCCACACGTCGGGCTCCTTTCCATCTCACAACCTTAACGATTATATCAACAATTGAACATTCGCCCACGAGATGAGCCTATAGCTTTGATTTTAAACTATCAGGCGTGGATAAGCTAGAAGGAGAGTGAGGATTCGGAGAAGTGGACTATCTCATCACTTGTGGTAACGGCGCATGTGGTCTGACGTTCTCACTTCATCCTAATCCGGACCCTTTCTAGACGTGGACCACAAAGCATCAAGCAGCAGCAGACTTTGCGAGTTCTTTTTGATAAGAGCGATTGCTGATGTTTCCTTAATTTTTTAGCTACTAAGGGTACCAAGCAGGCTAACGCTGCCGCTAAGGCCGCTCTCAGGGGTGTTAACTCCCACAAGGTCAAGAAGGCCCGCTACAGTACCATCTTCCACCGCCCCAAGACTCTGGAGGTCTCTCGTGCTCCTAAATACCCCCGCAAATCTGTTCCTCACCCTGTTCGCCTGGATGAGCACAAGATCATTGTTCATCCCCTGAACACTGAGTCTGCTATGAAGAAAATTGAAGAGAACAACACCCTCGTCTTTATCGTCGACATTAAGGCCAACAAGGCTCAGATCAAGCAGGCCTTGAAGAAGCTGTACGACATTGACACCGTCAAGATCAATACTCTGATCCGGTATGTAGCCTTTGTTACTATCTTCCGTTTTTTATCGCCACTTATTAACACCTTACCAGCCCTGACGGTTCTAAGAAGGCTTACGCCCGCCTGACCCCCGATGTCGATGCCCTCGACATTGCTGCCACCAAGCTCGCCCTCGTTTAAAGCGTTAGTTGAAAAAAAGGTGGTTTGCTCTAGAGAAACGGGAAGATAAAAAATTACAAAAATCCTAGAGAAAAAAAATTTATCTGGGACTTCGATTCTCACGGAATGAACATAATCACGGTACATTATGAATGACTCGTTGATACGGTGTTATACTAGTTCTTGGGATTTGGTTATACTTGGGTAATTGGCGCATCCGGAAATGGGATATTAAACTTTATTCTCTTTCATGTCTTGTTCCCATGACTATATGATATTAAAAGGTTCTGATTTCTCTTCCTAAATAGGTCGGGTTGCACTTGTGTCCACATCAGTGTCCTGTGTAGATATTCCATGTTTGTGACGTATGTTAAATAAACCTGTGATGAATGTTTAGTGTTACAAGTGATTTTGTAAAATGACTGCATTCACATTGGCTTTCCGCCAAGAACTATATGTAAACGCAAGACTAAATGGTAAGAACAAATATTAATACACGGTTGAGCTCTGCAACCTTGGATATCTCACTGAACATCATTGAAACATCCCTAAATAAACCGATCATACAAATAATCCTCCAACAAGGCGATATCTATACGAATGTGCCAAACACCCACAGCCATCTTTCTCATAACAATACCTTTTTTGTACTATCCTTGTTCATTTGCGCATCTCCTGAAGATGCTTGTAGGTGAGCATATTGATATCAAAGAAGCGCTGAACACAGTTGGTAATGCAAGACTCCTCAGAGCGATCGAGGCTGCCACTCTTGATGGAACCGGCGATGCACTTCTTCCAGCACAGATCGTTAATAGCGTGAGTAGCTGAATTGCCAGTTAGTAAACAAAGTGAACAGATGACGATAAAGTTCGCTAGTAATATGAGAAGCAGCCATATGATGGACCACCGAGAAAGACAAAAAAGAAATCGAGGTGGTATGGTACTTACAGGCTTGGATTGTAGCCCGTTGGTTCTCAGCGTCGAGGAAACGGCGAAGCTCCTCCTTGTCGGAGTCGTTCAGCTTGGCGATATCAGCACTGTCGATCTTGGACATTGTGGTGAATATGAGTGAGTTTTGGTAACAGTGTATTGAAATGAACTGTAGGGCTCTCGGTGATAATCTGTTGGTGATTGACCCACAACTTACAGCTCAAAAAATTTCAGCAGCGCTTATCGCGCTTCTTAGTCAGCACCAAGTGGGACAACAACAAGCGCCAGGACAAACTACAGCATCACAGTTAATTGGGTAGTAACAAAGGTAGATGTCATTATGTTTTTAAGCATCTATAAGTCATAGCATCAGATATACATAGCGAAATCTTTGAAGAAAATGCCTACAAATTTACAGATAATGTCAACTGAATCAGCTCAAGTAAAACTATAGGCTAGAGGAAGCATATTCTCACACGCATAAGAGATAATCTAATGAAACATTAATCCATAGAATCTAAGAATAAACCAACTAATAACGCCATTTTTTGTTTCCTTTTTTGAGTACATCATTCTAAATGTAGTGGAGCCTACGTGCAATCACGATCATGATGACCAAGATGACAACCATGAACCCCATAATGCCGAAGAAAGGGCCAAGATTTTCGGTGTCCCTCCAGGGCACGGGAACGTTCATACCAAACAACCCACTCACCAGGTTGAGAGGAACAAGTACTGTAGCCAAAAATGTAATCTTGCTCAGCGCATCGTTGATAGCAGTACTCTGAAAGATGCTGTTTACGGTTAGCTGGGTCAAGTAGGACTGGTGAACACGACCCAGCATTCGTTCGAAGTGGATCAAACTAGTAGCCATGGTGAGAACGTGATCTTGGATATCATCCAGGTACATGCCAATGTCCATTCGAGGAGTCACGTGGTAGTTTTCATTGCAGCGCTTGGTGAAGCCCTTCAGCACATCAGCTTTACCACCCAAAAGACGAGATAGAGCCGTTACATTGCGTCTAGTGTTGCTAACTTTCTTTGAGAAGTCGCTAGAATCTTCCTCGCGAATAACGAAGACAGAGTCCTCCAGTTGGTCGACAATATTCTCGATATTGCGAATGATAGGACTGTAAGAATCGACGATGTCATCAATGAGAGCATAGCAGATCCAGTCACTGCTCAAAGCGACAAAATCTTTGAGGCGTCCGATACGAGTGCGGACATTAAGAGCATGCTGATTGGGCGAGAAACTGAAGCTCAGAGTACCTTCCCGGAACACGATAGCGTAAAAGTTTAAAGGTTCATATTCCTCGACACCCTTCTCGTCATAGACCACATTGAATGATCTGAAGCAAAGGAAGTAGTACGCTGGGAACAATTCAATCTTTTCGCGAGACTCCTGTTGAGCAATATCCTCAAGAGTCAAAGGATGAACCCCAAAGACACGGCAAATGACATTGAGCTCCTCGATCGCGGGATTGTTAATGTTCAACCACCAAACGCCTTCCTCATCATCGCCAGAAAACTCAAATAGAGTTCTGACTGGTTCCCAGGGCATGAGCATGTCACAAAGATCATTAGCGTGAATAATAGACTCCCAGCTTGAGGAAAATAAGTTGATGCGAGCAGAGTCTCCCTGTCCTGAATGCTGAGGAGCAGGCTTCGAGAGTCTGGCATCATCAGAACTCTCGGAATCACCGGGTTTTTCGTGATGTGAGCGGGACGAAGAGTTACTCGTACCAGGTCTGCGGTGCGGAGCACCCTCCGTTATATCTTCTGGAATCAAGTCTATATCTTTAGTTGCATTCGCTTGACGTCTGTCACGCTCCTCCCGCTGCTCTTGCATGAACTCTTCCAGTAAGTCATAATCAATTTGAAGTTGGTCCTTGTTTTCAGTTGGCAAGCAGATATAGTGTTCATCACTGGGGATGCTTCCAAGCAATGACTTTTCTTTCATAGATTCAGCGCGGCTGGCGTGACTGTTGCAGCTTTTGCAACTCCGGTGGCTCTTGCGGCTCCGGTAACTGCGATGACTGCGATGACTACGAGTACTACGGCCACCGACAGAAGTACGACGAGCTATAGCATCTTTCTCATCGCCCAGACAGGGACGAGTAGTCTCAGAAAAAGAAGTATCCCTCTCGCGGCGACGAGCCTGCGCAAATGCTTTGACAGAGTTGGGAGGTGAATGGGACATGGTCGAATCAGCAGTCATACGGCGCGTGCGACGAGTGGGAAGGACTCCCCGAAGTGACTCACTATCAGTTTCATTGTCACTGATAGCGCTCTCAGGGACATTGCGATCAGGACCACCAGCCTCCGCTGCCGCCTCCATCTGAAGGTTCCTGGAAGCGTATAGAGTGTCAAAGGTACCGCGGCGAGGTCGTTCAGAATTGCGCGGAGTCGTCAGATGATGGTAATCATCGAGTTCCAGCATGGTATGGGTTTCCATGTTGGGTCTGGTGATTTTGGAACTCTCCTAAATATAGTGGGTGGTATGTATGCAGGATGAGTGTTCCAAGAGAAGTTTGATGTGGTATATTTTATCGCAAGCACGCCAATCAACCAGTTCAAGCGCGAACTTCCATGATGTGCATGCAGTCGAGGTTTGGGATATAAGGGTGCCTCTTGGTGATGTGCCTGTGTTTTACCTATATCGCACGAGGCGATAGGGTTGATACCAAAGACGGCAGTACTCCAAGGCAGAGGCCAAGGAATCCTAGTATCGAGGTAGATTCAGAAAAGGCTTTGGGAGTCTATCGGAGAGCGGTAAGAAAGGGCAAATGCCCGGCGATGAATGCGACGGAGTGGGTACGATGATCGACGAATCAAGGAACCTTATGGGGGCTTCTTGTTCACTCCGCTGTAGACCCAGAAGCCGGGATCGCAGCGGGAAACGTCAAAGCAAGTAGTGACAGCCAGAGTGAAAGCCGCCAACCGTGAATGGTGGCGCGGGGAGTTTTGGATAAAGATAAAGACCTAGGTCGCGCAACGGCGATATAGACGGTGGAAGATGGCGCACTAATGGAAAGCTATTCCAGTAAATGAGGATATATCAAATGATAAAAGGGGTAAATTATATGCTGAGTAGGTTGGTTGTATAATTTATGATAGTTGGTCGCAATGTTGGTAAATAACGATCAAGCGAGTAACATATGGCAGATAGGGCACATCAATGACGTTGTGTGGGCGGCTAGTGGTTTTTGTATGAAGGGGGCAGGTGGGACAATGACTACTGCAGCTAGCCTTGTTGGTAGGAAAATTTTTTTCTGGTGGGTAAATCCTAGGGCTAGCCTAGGCCTCTAGGGCACTAAGATTGTATATGAGGTTTCATTTATTAATTATTGTTATCATCATGTTTCCAATCTCGATATTTTATTTTAAACAAAAATGAAGGTTTGGTAGCCGTAAGATATCAGATATCGGCTTGACTGACTAAAGTATGAATACTACATTCATATTATATACCAAATATCTACAGACTGGACTCTGAATATAACGCAGGATAACAGGTAAGTTTCATTAATCGCAGTCGTGTTGGTTGACAATTTGATAGCTACATATCCTATTTAACAGTTGTATTTCTTTCGATATGGCAGGTCCCGGTCGCTTCATTGAACTGGGCTTTTACAACTTCAAGATCAAGCATCAAACTGATAGTTATGGAAATCTCTGTATCTCCTTTTGTCTCATTCATGGAATTATTCCAGCGCGTCCTGCCGATAAATCTTCCGAATTGGAGTCTAAGATTCCATAACAATCCATTTACCGTCAATGGGTCTTAATCACATTCCCATTAGTCCATGTCTTGATTGCTTACTTGCCATGTGTTCGCTCTGTATGCTAAATGGAGAGAGGCTCTTCATTCAACGGGCGGGACGAAAACGGGCCTCAAAAAAAATGACAAATCAAAATATGTGATTGGCTCCAGGGCAACAAATATTTAGCGATAAGCGTAGAATCTGGACAGAGCGGGAGACTGCATGTCGCAACATGGCTGAAAGAAGTTTATGAGTTATGTAGAGTATATGTATTTATGTAGGGCATTATAATATTCTCTCAATGGCGTTCCGCTCATATTTGGCTTATATATATATTCAATTTTTTTTTTTTTTTTGAGTCAGAAATGTGTCGGTGATTTCCGAACTGGAAGTTTCAAAATTTTGGATATCACTCTTACAATCTGTGACCATGACATCTGTTGTTCATTTTGGACATTACCAATGCTATTAATAGATAATACAAAATACAAAATACAAAAACAAGTCTTAATGTACGTAAAAAGTAACTAATGACTGCTTACTGAAGCAGACAATATAAGCAACCCAATGAAACAAAAAAACAAAAACCTAAGTATAAAACAACTATGTGAACAAAACAGCCAAGCCATCCCAATTCAAACTGTTCAGTGACTTTTATTCATATTTTGCCCCATGTCTAGACCGCTCCGACAATGTCTATCAGAATAGAGTAATTCTATCCGACAAGTCTCAGTGCTCCAAGCCTAGACTTGCTGTACTTTGCTCCTCTTCCTCTCATGTGATTCCGAACCTGATGTTTAAGTCCCATGATATCACACAAGATGGTCTTGACCCAAACAACAGCTAGTATAGTTTACCAAGCCTCCAGGTTGGTAAGAACGCAGCCCTCACCACTGCGAGCGACAAGCTTACCGATATGGTGAACCTTCTGGCCAGCAGCGACGAGCTCAGCCTCGGCAGCATCAGCCTTAGTGGCATCAACAGCCAGGATCATGCCCAGACCATTGTTGAAGGTACGGCACATCTCGACAATAGGGATGTTTCCGGTCTCGCGCAGCCATTTGAAGACGGCAGGGCGCTCCCAGGTCTTCAAATCGATATCGGCAGCCAGATTGACAGGAAGCATGCGCGGAACGTTCTCTTGAAGCCCACCACCAGTGATGTGGGCAGCACCCTTAACAAGGCCCTTAGCAAAGACCCGAAGGAGAGGCTTGACGTAAAGGCGAGTAGGGGTGAGGAGAACCTCACCAATGGTCTTGGTGGGCTCCCAGGGGCAGGCATCAGTGTAGGACAGACCGGCAGCTTCAGTGACAACCTTACGAACAAGAGAGTAACCGTTGGAGTGGACACCGCTAGACTCAAGGCCCAGAAGAACATCGCCTTCTTTCATATCGGTGAGCTTGGGGAGACGGCGCTCAGCAGTAACAACACCGATGGCAGCGCCAGCGGCATCATAGTCCTCCTTCTGATACATGCCGGGCATTTCGGCGGTTTCACCACCAATCAATGCACAGCCAGATTCTCTGCAACCAGCGGCAACACCCTCAACAAAGGCAGTGGCAGAGATCTGGTCCAGCTTGCTGCACCCGTAGTAGTCAAGGAACATGAGAGGCTCAGCACCTTGGACAACAAGATCGTTGACGTTCATGGCAACTAAATCGATACCGACAGTATCGTGCTTGCCAATGGCCTGAGCAATCATGAGCTTGGTACCAACACCATCAATGGCACCAACAAGAATAGGAGCACCGGGGTAGCCGGCACGGTTGAGGTCAAGCTCACCACCGAAGCCACCAATCTCGGCATCAGCACCCGGACGCTTGGTAGAGCGCACAGCAGTCTTGATGCACTCAACAAAATCGTTGCCGCCGTCAATACTAACACCAGCCTGAGAGTAGGTCATCTCGACCTGAAGTTTTTTCTTGAAGGCACGATGAGCAATATCTTTGCGGTAGTGCATACCATCGAAGTTGATGAGCTTGATACCTTCGTAAGCCTTGGCCACGGCAGCCTCAAGAGATTCGGCAGTAGCGTTGACGGTAATAACACGACCTCCAGCAGTCTTCAGCTGGTTTCCATCCAGAGCCGTACCGGCGTGGAAGATGGTAGTGCCTTCGGGTGTAGGTTGAACAATCATGGGAGTTCCTTTGGCATAAGAGCCGGGATAGCCACCAGCAGCGGTGACTACGGTAGCTGAAAACTTGTTGTCAACCTTGAAGTCAACAGCATCCAGATAACCACCGGTGCAGGCAAACATAACCTCAGCAAGATCGGTGTCGGCAGAGAGCAGAGGAAGCACGGTTTGAGTCTCGGGGTCACCGAAACGGACATTGTACTCTAGAACCTTGGGACCATTAGGAGTGATCATGAGACCAGTGAACAGAACACCGACAAAACGGGCTCTCTCCTGGCGCAAACCACGGATGGTAGGAGCCAAAATTTCCTTGTCAATGATATTGAGTAGAGATTTGGTTGCAATGTTGGTGGGAGCGTAGCAACCCATACCACCAGTGTTAGGGCCTTGATCACCGTCGAAGATTCTCTTGTGGTCCTGAGCGGCAGGGAGGGACTTGAAGGAGTAACCGTCGGAGAAGGTAAGGATAGAGAGCTCGTCACCAGTCAGGAACTCCTCGATAACAATTTCATCACCTGCGTCACCGAAAACACGATCGACCATGATCTCTTTGATAGCAGCCTTGGCCTCCTTCTTAGTGGTGGGAATAATGACACCCTTACCACCAGCCAAACCAGTGGCCTTGATGACTACATCGTGTTTTATGCTGTCAATGTAAGCGAGAGCTTCATCGGCATTGTTGAAGTTCTTGTAAGCGGCTGTTGGGATGTTGTGGCGAGCCATGAAGTCTTTGGAGAATGTCTTGCTACCCTCCATAGCAGCAGCTTCTTTAGAGGGTCCAAAAACAGGGATACCAGCCAGGCGGAAAGGCTCCTCGATACCGGCCACAAGAGGGGCCTCGGGACCGGGAACAACAAGACCGATGTTCTCCTTCTTGGCAAAGGCAACTAACCCGACGAAGTCCTTAGCAGAAATGGAAGTTACATTAGAGGTCTTAGGGCAAGTAGCAGTACCGCCGTTACCAGGGCAGGCGAAGATGGCCCCAACCTGAGGGGACTGGCTGAGCTTCCAAGCAATAGCATGCTCACGACCACCGTTGCCGACGAGAAGAATGCGAAGCGACATAGTAGGATATGATACAATAGTGATATATATAAAACGAAGGAAGATGTCGACAAGTGGTGAAAAGGAACCCAGGTCACAGGTTCTCGCTGCTTCCGACTCGATAGCTCTTCGGTGATGAGGCTTAGCAAGCAATGTGAAGATAACAGACTTCAAAATGATCCTGGATGTTTGAACTCATGAGTATCTGACCAATTTTCTCAATCGACAAATTACCGGTCCCGGAATTAATTGCAAAGCTGACCATTGACATCACTCATCGGCAGGAAAATTTGATTTGCCGCTGATGGCGGCGAGCTAATGCGCCATCGAAATTTGTAAGAAAGGAATTTTTTTCGGGGCATGGATGTGGGTTCGACCAATAATGTATTGAGACTAACAATGGACTTGCCGTTTTAGCAGTCGTCCTGGATTCATGCAAACCACCGGAGAGATCGATAGAACATCCTGCGGGGAACACCAAGAACCACTTTTTTGTTTGGGAAAACCTCAACGCTGCTTGTATCAGGTTATTTTTGCAATGGCAGAAAAATAAAATCCAAATTTCTCTATCACGAAGGTTAACGATTTTGGTGAGGTAAAATGTACTTACAAAACTCAGTTTCATGAGCAATCATTGTAGATCTTGGCACAACATAATTACGGTTTAGGCCATTAGGTCCTGAAGAAGGAAAGAGCGAGGACCACATTGTCAGCTTCATAATCGAACTATAGTCATGTACGTGAATACATATATCAATACATCATAAATAAGTACATCGTCTCGTCTTCATCTAGTGTAACACTAAAATGCAACCCCTTGCTCCCAACCCTTGTTAAAACAGCAGTATCACGTGCTATATCCAATCAATCTTATCAGATAAATGGATAAATGTTTGGTGCAACAGGGGTTCTTCAGTTTTACTACATGTACATTGTGAGCCTAGTGCAGACAAGGCTGAACTTGGATCTTTTGAACATTACGGCCATGTGTAACCCAACTAGAACCTCAAAGGATTGATACTGAGTTTACAAAAACACTCTTGGCTTGCATACATTCTGGCAATCTTCGTTTCATTCATTACGCATCTCACTCCCGTTTACACTTCAAATCAGTCTTTGTAATGGCAGATATTCTAGACTCTGTTCGCGACATAGTCGAGGGCTCTATTGTATGGCAATTTTCTGTATAGATGTTTGATCTGGCGCGCACCGGGTGTGGCCGTCAATCTGTGATATGCTCAACTAATCATCTCAATTCCTCCTGATAGGACTTTAAGGGGCAATCTCTAGCTGAGGTTATCCAATATATCAGTCTGACATTTTTCGGTGTATGTGAAAATCGCTCAAGCCTTACTCAGTTTGTGTACATTGGCTTTAATTATCTTCTATTTCTATCCACTGACATATTGATATACTGTATTTTTAGTTTGTTGCTTTTGTCTATGGTTATCCTCAGCAAGACATCCAGTCAAGTCTCTTCATCCTGCTCGGGGGATTGGTGGTAACAATTCTTCTGGTCGTTCCTCCTTGGCCATTCTACAACAAACATCCTGTCAAGTGGTTGCCAGCAGGATCTGGGGTTCCCAACTATCAACATCTTCTTCTTCCTAATCAATAGGTTGATATCCTTTCTATTAACTTTTGATTATGGAAACATCCAATAATATGTCTGACTATGCTTGCCCAAATTTGCGATTATTAATGAAAGACTGAAAGACGCAATTATCTGACCGGTGTATATCATAGTGTATTGTATTCATGTTACTTGTCGGTCGAAGAACAGAGATGAGTTGATTAAAGGAACCAATCATGGTGATGAGTGATGTTATCAGCTCGTTTGTTGTTGGTATGCAACAAATCGTAGAGAGTGGGTGGGTACGTGTCTGTGGATGGGTGGCTGTAGTCGTGATCGCGTAAATACTGGTAGTGAAAATTGTGTATCTGTAAAGGCCAGATTGCAGTCTGTTCGAAGGATCTTGAGTCTATCTTCCGTATCTTTGGAATTCCCAATCACGATTGTCAAGCGGGCAGACCTGTCTGGCCTTAAGCCATCTGGAAATGCAATGGAAATGGAATGCATGCTAATTAGAGATGTATAGTTAGTTATTGATATAATGATGAAATCGGCGATTATAAAGCTTTCCATATTATCACTTACATTGCAGATACCCCAGGCGACTGTGCATTCTTCACTAGTGGCTGACGCTTGGTTGGCTTGACATTCAATACCTATGATAGTTAGATATTAGCTAGTGATGCTTTTAGCACAGATGGCTGAGAAGCTTACAGAGATCCATGATGTGGTTTCTGCAGATAGCACAGTTATCGACAACGATATCCCAAGCCCAGAGGGCAACAGCATGAAGCTTTGGTTCATGTTAATACTTGCGACAAAGATTCTAATGACGACTTTACCAACCTTTTTCACCTCAAAGTTCTTCTTCTCATTGTCGACAGCCTTTTCGTCGGCTTTTTTGGAAGACCCAGGGGCATCGGTCATATCAATATCCGCCATGGTAACTAGATGTCAATGAAGCAATGAAAGTGAGCCTGTGACCAAAATCTTATGAAGTCACAGCTAGAGTTGATGGTTAGAAATCTCCAAGTGCATCAACTTCAACATTACTTGATGCAAGCAGCAGCTACAGTGGGTACTTTGCAAGGATCTATGATGAAGGAATCATGCGGAATGTAAGTTAGGGTTAAAGAATGATGCTATATACTAATTAGGATACTAAATCATTGAACTTTGAAAACAGCTACCTCCGTGTGTAATTGAAGAAACTTCTACCAATGATGCCGTGCATCAAACAAGAAGTTCTAGCTTTTTTTTAAAAAAAATTAACTGCTCATCCCACCAAGTACCTAACAGTTTCATTACTATTAATAATCCTTGCGGTTCTGTATATTGAGTCGTAACATACAAGCGCACATGATCTGAGGCTAGGACCTTTTTAGCATAGGATAATCAAGCGGCTACATAACCAATTAGGCCATTTTGGAAACAGCGATGCCCAGAAAAATAAACGGCTGACATAATTGACTACACCTTAAGAAATCCCTCCATTTCCCCCTTGTTCTATCATCAATCACGAATTCTCCTTCTCTTCCCCTCAATTAAAAACCACAAAATTCACAACCTATTTCAAACTAGCAAACGTACTGCATTCACTTTGCGAGCTTTATCCACTTTGTTCACACCGGTCTGTTACATCTCCAGAATTTATTGCTGACACTCACATCTTGATTCTGCCCGATCTATGTGAGTGAATCAAATTATTCTGGTTATCTTTCAGATAGAACACGCGCAAACATCTCGTGAGTCCTATGACATCCCGTAAGCATCGCCTTCGATTGGTTTAATATAGTCGTTTTCTGTCCTCTTTGATACTATGAGAATTAAAGTCTTTTCTGGCTCATTTTATGCTCATTCTTCTGGTTGGCTCCATGAACTATCGATGAATATGGGCACTATCTCTAAGCCGTCTGATGGATATGTTCAGCCTCTAGTTTCGATGAAGTTTATGAACTACCATCCTTTCTTAGTACATAACCATATCTAGCGATCTGTAGCGGGCTGAACGGTCACATAACCTTGACTACGCATAATTCCAGCATATAGAAGAATGTCGACCTCTAACCTTGTGATCCATTTAGCTTTTCCAAGACAGCATGCCCTACAACACTTTAACTTTCCCTGCTGTTCTTTCATTCCCTTGCACTTCGCCAAATTCGTCCTTCCTGTTATTCAACCGCCAAGTTCATATTTGCATAATTTGCACGAAACCGCGCAACAACTGTCCTTATTCACTGTGACCTTTTTCTTTTTATCTTGGCTCTATCTTAGTCTCTATCCACCTTTGTGTCGGTACAATGTCAGATGCAGCTATTAAAGAAAAACGCGGCAACCGGAAGCCTAGACAGCGTAATAAAGCTCGCCAGACTGCATCAGTCTCTGAGTCGGAGCCCTGTGGTGATTCTGGCGTTTCTTTGCGTGAACCAAAGACTCCACAAAAAGGATCTAACCGCCCAAACACTAGCGCTTATTCTACTGCTAATGCTAATCCGAATGGCCCTGCTTTGAGACATCCCAAGACCAGGTCCAAACCTAAGAATATACAGAATTCACCTCATGTCAATGGATCGCATATTCGCCCGCAGGCTAATAGGCAGAGTACACCACCCCAGAGTGCTAGTATTCCCAGATCCGCCTCTATGTCTACTCCTGCTTTTGCAGGCTCAACATTTCATGCCTCACCGGCACCTTCCAGTCTCCCGATTCCCCGTGAGCGGAAAACATCTCCCGCTACGTCGGTAATTCATGAGATTGATAGCGGCAATTCCACACCCACGCGTCCTCCAATTTCTGGATTAGTTCCTATTCAAGCTGAGGATGAACTTAAATCATGCCCCTTGAATTTTCTCTTCGAACGGGACCGTGCCGAGAAGCAGAGAGCCAAGGCTGTCACGCCCAGAGCTACCGAGCGTGGTCCGTTTCCATTGGATGCACAACCACACACTGTTCCTCGAGTTAATACACACGCTGTTCATTTTACACCCCCAGAGGAGAATCGTTCCCAGTCATTGTTGGACACCTCAAACCATATTACACAACAATCGCCTTCCTCTGCTAAGAGTTATGGACCCAACGCGTCTCAACAGTACCGCTTGGCTATAGATAATGAGCCTGAAGAAAGCTTCAGGAACCCGACAGTCTATAAGACCTTTAACGAAAGACTCCGGGATAGTCGGAACTCCCATCGGCAGCAATCGTCTACTACGACCTATAACCAAACATTCATGACACCTCCTCCCTTTGGAACCCAGAATGGAACTTCGTCAAATATTCAATCAGCTATGCCTACCCCGCCATCTGTTCAAACTAGTCCTGCACAGAATGGAGGATTGGCCATGATTTCAAGTGTTGACATCAATGCATCTCTAAGTGCCTATCTGAAGACAATTCCTCTGGCCAATGCCTCAGGAGGTCAGTCTCAAGCTCCATCTCACCCTGCAACCTCCAGATATGGATCCCATGTCAATGGATATGGATATCCATATGGCCCTCAGAACCCAGCAACTCTATACACTGGGACTAATTCGCCCATCAATGGAACCCAGGGTCTTGCACCTGGTTACAATTTCCAGTCCAAGACACCTCGTGAACTATCGTCAGCCTGCGAACAATCGGACTCATCTAATCTTATTCTTGAGGAACGTCTCAAGAAAATCCTCAACATCAGAGGATCTAACTAAACTTTCGGCTTTATAGTGCCGGGCCGCTTTTTCGTTTCTTCCCCGGCCGCGATTCCACTTATCATATTTTTTTTAACGGGCTAAGATTCTCTCTTGCATCATTTTTCGTCGACTGTTTTAATGCGCTTTCTACTTACTCTTGCATCGGATACCCCGCTTCACCAAGCATGTTTTTAATTTGTTTTATATCGGTCATAGTGATTTACATTTAACAAAACTCACTATGGGGTTTGACTTGTTGAGTCAAACACGTCGGCAATTTCAGTGCCAGTCTCTTTTCTCTGTTGTCTTTGGGATGAATATTTGGAATGTCAATAAAGGTATGCATAGTCCAATGATGATTGGTGTATCTTGGAATTTTAGCACCAGGTACCAGGCTTGATGATGGAGTTGGTGGTTTGCATTCTTGGGTCGGTGGACTTAGCTTGGTTTTTTTTAATGATAATATGGAATCTTGAAGGGAAGCTTTTCGCAGTTTGGTAAACTCTTGCAAGTAATGTGGTAGCAGCCCCCACGATTTTTTGTTTGATTTTTAATGTACTATATGTAGACAGTTGAAGCCCTTGTGATAGTAATGACATCATTACTGCGCGAAATCACGTGAATGCGTGTGTACGAACTTAACCCTTCCATAAGGGTTGCCAAATCATAACGTGACTATATACATAAATTAAAGTTTTCGCCCATTTATGGTGACTTAGGACGCCAGCAAATAATCAGAGCCTAGTTTCTAGACTATATCCCAGATCAATATGGAAGATCATGATGCTGGGTACTCAAGTAGCGAAGAGCGTTATCAAGCCGAAGTTCGGCGTGCCATCGCATTGTCTGCCCAGAATTGCATACCCGAACCTCAATCGGCGGCTGACCGCGCAGGGCAAAACCGCAGGGCAAGACCCCTTCCAGCGTCATTAGCATCTGCTTTACTTGCCTCCAACCTGGCTACTCCGTCTGCAATTGCTGCGTCTTCAGTGGTTCACGGTAGTGATGCTGACAGAGCCGCGCTCGCTATTCGGCGGAACCGACCTCGTAACAGAAATCAGGTCTCCAAGACCTATTTACGACCAGTCGCCTCTTCTCAGACGCAGCTCATTCACCAATCACGTCAAGATCTACCGGAGAATCAAGAAGATCATGTTGACCTCAAGCCTGACTCAACAACATCTAATTTAGCGCAGTTCGGGACTCTCGTTCTCGATCGTAAAAAGATGGAAGCCGAACGACTTGAAAGGGCTCGCTTAAAATCTGCACAAAGCCAACGGGAAACAAAGCCCCCAATTTCATCTGCAGCGCTCGGAAAAAGGAACCGGGACTCTACGAGACCCTCTGTGATAGAGCAACCTCCTACCAGCAAACCGAGAGTCGAACCAGATAACCCTGACAAGAATGATAATTCTTTGCGTGAGTTTTCAGCTCAGAAAGAGAACCAAGTATCACAGGCTTCTCCTATTGAAATCATGGAGTCCGATAATAAGCTCCTTCCCAGTCGTATCGAATCCAAATCAACATCGGGCGATTCTCACAAATCTCCGGTGATTGAACTTGATTCAGATTCCGAGTTAGAAAGCAACAAGATGATCCTTGAACGTCAAAAGATGTTCGCTGCAGCCAGACAAAGAAACAATCCCAAAATACCTTCTGATAGTGTTGGAGAAACCGTAGATGAGTTATCATCTTCATGGGCGTCATTCTCATCCTTGCCATACCCACGAGGAATCGTGAAAAAAACGTATCAAAAGGTTGGCAGAAGAATGGGCAATGACATCAGCATTGAAGAGGTTTTGTGCAAAGATAAGTTGCAGCTGGCGGTCATCTCAGCGTTCCAGTTTGATGGCGATTGGCTACAAGAGAAGATTGATGTCAGGAAAACCCGAGTAATGCTGGTGTATCCTGCTTACGATGAAGCTCATGTAAGTTGATTCCTGCACCATGTCATTTCAAAGGGTTTGTTTATACTAAAACTTTAATGTAAGAAACGAGATCTCGTGGAATCGATACCGAACGAGAATGTTAGTTTTGTTTTCCCGGAGAGGCACAGGGGCGGAATCATGCACTCCAAGCTTATGCTACTAAAGTTTCCTTTGCATCTTCGGCTTGTCGTGCCTACCGGTAACTTCGTTAGTTATGATTGGGGAGAAACAAATCACATGGAGAATGTATGCAAAATACCATGTTCATAAGCCCTGCTCTTACTGACGAAATACAACAGCATGTGTTCTTGATTGACCTACCCAAACGAAAAACGCCTCTCCACCCTGCTGAATCGGGTCATTTTGGGAAGAGTTTGTGTCGCTTCTTGCACCTTTCAGGTCTTTCCTTTAAGCTTGTATTGTCTTTGCGAAACTATGACTTCACTGAAGCTAATAGATATGGCTTTGTCTATTCAGCGTACGCCTACATATTTTCTTTAACTTATGCTTTGATATGATCACTGTATTTCTGACAATCTCAATATAGTGCTAGCCAATCAAAACATGTTGGCGAAGATGCCGATATGTCAGGTACGTGCGTTTTCTAGGAAAAAATATTTGGTTTATCTGGAAGACTAACATAATCAACTTTAGGATTACGCTCATTAGCTATGGCCGTTCATTCTTTGGGGCTAGCCACTGACAACACAATCGAGTTGGACATAATGGTTTGTAATTGTCCGAGTACTAACACAATACCAATGGCTAATACGTGGCAGGCTTCAAGTATGGGAAACATGTGCGGTTACGCTCTCGAAAGGGTCTACAGTGCCTGTCGGGGGTATCTCACTTCAAGCGGAGACAAAGATCACCACGGCATCAGCAAGAAGATAACCGGTAATCATTTGGATCACCTACGCATCTATTTTCCCTCTCAGCAGACAGTCAATGAGAGTATATATGGCAGAAATGTAGGTCAGCTCTCATATTATATTGTGGGCATGCTAACAACTTGCGACTCAGGGAGCGGGGACTATCTTCATGAACCGAAGCTGGTGGAACAATGAAAAATGTCCTCGGCAGGTGTTCCATGACATGGTCAATGTGAGGCCTAAGGTCCTATCGCATAGTAAAATCTATTTTGTGCGGGAACCAACACCCGAAGGAACCAAGGCTTGGGCCTATCTTGGCAGTCATAATCTTTCAAAGAAGGCTTGGTAAGTTTGATATTTCCTTTTCTATGGTGACTTGAAACTCTAACATTAAAATCGCATAGGGGGGAGGTATCCATCGACAAATCCGGCAAGGTCTTGGTGAAAAACGACAATTGGGAGTGTGGTGTTGTGATTCCTGCAGACACAAGCTCCTTCAGACAATTATCTGAAGGTGTAGCTCCGTTGAATATTTTCGAAGCTACCATTCCAGTACCTATTGATGTGGAAAAGTCAAGGTCCTATAGTGAAGACTCTGAATTGATACCTTGGTGTCAATGGTCAAAGTAACTGATGGAGGGCAGGTGTCTAGAATTTGATAGATTTAAATGTACAATTTTGGCGAAACCCACCTTAGTCATTCACTTAACCCAGTATTGTGAACATATGCGTGAATCATCAACCTTATAATTTAGTTTTGTTACCGCATCAAGAAATTGAATGCTCATATATATATGTATGTATATTGCCATATTGCCGGACTATATAGGAAATGGCTAGGTTAGATGAGCCCAAGTCCTCATGTCGTACAGCTTCTTTCTCCTTTGGTCAATTAAACCCATGCCCACTTTTTTTGGTGGTACCCCAGCAAAGTATATGATTTTTTTCTTTGTGAAAAAAAGCAAACTATTTAACTATTGTATCTTTCTCCTACCTTGAGTCAAAACTTGCAACGAAAGAATGCCCGTTCGTTCACATTCATCATGAACGTCCTTCTTCGGCCAACCTCTCCGGCATATCAGGGCCTTTTCCAGTGCTCTCAACGTGTCTCGACCGCCTTCCCGCCTGGCAAATCTGCCCCAACAATTATTCCATGGCGGTCACCAGTAGGAGTACAACGAAATTATAGTGTCTTAGTACTGGCTGAGGTTCTGAGAGGCGTTGGATCAAGAATTGGCAGGTTCGCAGCAAAAAGCTTTTCTTTTAATCAACAACGGGTCACTCGTAGCTTCAGCAAAGCTCTCATCACGCGGAGCTCGACTCAGGATGGGTAAGTGGATTTGAGCTCCGGGTCTGATGTCATAATTCAACGTTAACAAGCATGCCTGTGGAATACGTAGTGAGAAAAGGCTTGCCAATGCCGCTTCTGTAGCTCAACCATCCTCGAAAACCGCCCCGACTGTCCATGAAAACGTATACACCATTCCTAATTTCTTAACCTTTACTCGGCTATTCGCTGCTCCAGCGATTGGATACTACGTTCTCACTGACTGTCACCAAATAGCCTTTGGATTATTCGCCTATGCTGGTATAACCGATATGCTTGATGGTTGGATCGCTAGAAAGTGGAAGCAGCAGACGGTTGTGGGAACCATTGTGGACCCAATGGCAGACAAGATGTTAATGACTATTTTGACGGTGTGTCTCTCCATGAAGGGCGGACTACCAGGTACGTTGACTAGAAAACTATGTAATGTAAAATTAGATGCTGACGTTTTTAGTCTGGATCGCTTCAATCATTATCGGTCGTGATGTCGGTCTCGCGATATCTGCTATCTATTACCGTTACATTTCCCTCCCCCCACCCAAAACCTTTCGTAGATATTGTGACTTCTCTTTACCTTCCGCTGAGGTCCGTCCTGTCGCGATCAGCAAGATCAACACCGCTCTGCAATTAGGGTTGGTCGGCCTGACTGTTGCTGTTCCCATCCTGCCTTACGATCTCACGACTGGGTTGACGTACTTCCAATATGTAGTGGCTCTTACGACTATCTGGAGCGGTGCCAGTTATATATTCAGCAAGGATGCCGTAAAGATTCTGGGCAAGCAAAACAAAGCGTAGTGGGGGCTGTAAATTTTGTGATTACAAGATATACTATTTAATTCTGTATAATATACACGCTAGGCTTATAATGGCTGATAAACAAACGACCCAAAACCAAACTCCGAATTAGATTCAACATGTCAAGATATCGTACGAATGATTAATCATCTCCGTCCCTTCATGGAAAGTCTCATGAAAGATCTATACTCTTACAAGGTTACCACAACGGGCCAGGAATTGTCTGTTCCCTAGCCATATTTTTTTGTACAGTCTTGAAGGCCACCTCCTTCTTTTGGCCAGACATGACATGCTTCAACAGTCGCAATGAACCGCTGGGAGTCATACCCTCCAAACGACGAGCTTGCGCGATGCTCTCAGGCCTAGTGGTCTTCAAAATTTCCCGTTCATGAAAAGAGAGGCCGCAGACCTTGTCATAGTTTAAATCAAGAGGTAGCTTCATGTTTTCTTCACGCTCGAGAGATCTACGCCATGATACTTGGGATTCCATATAGGGAGCATAGACAGCTTCGATACCAACACGGCGGCGAATCTCAAGCGAATATTTGGCGATTTCGGGAATGAAGTCTAGGAGTTTGTCAAGACCGGAATTAGGTGTGCGGAGGATCTCCAGGGCAGAACGGCGTTGAGTGTCTTGGCGAACATTGAAGCCGCGTTTAATCCATTCGCCGGCAGAAAGTCTTCGAGAATCGAGGAGGATTAATAGTTCGTTGATTTGAGCATGCTCACTGGAAAACTTGGACCAACGTTCGTCCGAGACTACGCCAAACTTACGGCCCGTTGAAGTCATCCTAATGTCAGCATTGTCTGAACGAGAGCTGATGCGATATTCACTGCGTGTTGTAAACATGCGGTAAGGTTCAGAAACACCTTTGGTGATCAGGTCATCAATCATGACACCAATGTACCCATCAGAGCGGGAAAGGCGAAGCTGTGACAATCCTTGCGCAGACCGGCCGGCGTTGGTTCCGGCGACAACACCTTGGCCAGCCGCCTCTTCATAACCAGTGGTTCCATTTATCTGTCCAGCAAGGAATAAACCATTAATAGCCTTGACCTCAAGCGTAGATTTGAGATTCCGGGGGTCAACATAATCATACTCGACGCCATATCCAGGCTGCAGCATAACCACATCTTCCAACCCGTAGATTGTCTTAAGTAATCGATCTTGGGCTTCCGCAGGAATTGTCATTGATAGCCCATTGGGATAGAAAACGTCAGTGTCAAACCCTTCGGGTTCGATCCAGACTAAATGACGGTTCTTGTCCGGGAATTTGATAACTTTGGACTCCAGAGAAGGGCAGTATCTGGGGCCCTTGACAGTCTCCCGGATATGAATGGTCTTATTGAGATTTTTACGGATGATATCATGACTCTTCTCATTTGTATAGGTCATGAAACAAGAAAGTTGATTGGTAACTGCCACCTTGTCATCCATGAAGCTGAATGGCATAGGCGGATCATCACCCAACTGCTCCTCCAGAAGATGGAACTTAATGCTGTGGCGAGCAAGGCGAGGAGGGGTACCAGTCTTGAGTCTGCCAAGAGTGAGACCGGCACTTTTTAATGATTTGCTCAAGCCAAATGTAGCAGCCTCTCCCATTCTGCCAGAAGGATAGGCCTCGAGGCCGATATGGATTTCACCACCGAGAAACGTTCCAGTAGTAATTACAACACTTTTTGCGCTAATCACTTCACCGGATTCGAGTCTGATACCAGTGATAGTTCCATATGAGGCATCGGTTGTCATGTTGTTGTGATCAACAAGGATATCTTCGGCTTTTCCCAAAACAACGTCGAGGTTGGGATAATTCGTGAGTTCCTCTGTCATATATTGGTTGTATAGCTTACGATCGATTTGGGCGCGGAGACCCTGCCAGGCATGAAGGGTTAGTAAAATAATTCTTGGTGGTGGAATTTAAAGCGACTTGCCCAGACCGCAGGCCCTTTGACCTTATTTAACACTTTAAACTGAACACCAGCCTTATCAATGATACGACCCGAGACCCCGTCAAGAGCGTCAATCTCTCTCAACACAATTCCTTTTCCGATTCCGCCGAAACTAGGGTTACATGAACACACGCCAAGATTATTGATATTGGGTGTGACCAAAGCGGCTTTGGCACCAGACCGCGCAGCAGCAGTAGATGCTTCAGCGCCAGCATGACCACCACCAATGATCACAACATCATAACTGTAGTGGAAATCCTGTTAGAATATTTCGTGGCAGACAGTGAACATCGTCGCAAACAAAACAAACCTTCGACCCTCGGCGAAAGAGGCCAAGCCTCGGGACATGGGCATATGCCGTTGGAGCAACGCCCGTTGCCCCAGACGTAACGTCATCCTTGAGAACAGCATGATGCGTGGGCTTCAAATATAGTTGTAGAACCCGTCTGGCTGTACAATGACGTCGGCCTTCGAGTTTCACAGATTTGTAAGTTTTTCTTATCTTATCAGTCTAATAGACCCTATATTTGCATATCCCCAGTAAATGAATTTTCTAACAACCAAATGGTAAACCTCACTACCTTCCTGGCCACGACGAGACCGCTTCCTCCACCTCATCCATGAATGAATTAGCATTGTGAATAGTTGTTCCACCAAGGACCACCCGAATACCTGGAGAACTGGCATTTATAGACGCAACGGTCTTTGCTTCCTCATAAGTAGCACCGCCGACAATAAATACAATTATGTCTTGCGGTTTATCACGAGTTGAACCCTCGAGAAAAGGATATTGCTGTTCCTTCAAACGACCCTTGATGAGATTCTGCAAAGTCGCCTCAAGAACAGGATTATGTTGGGTGTAGACATTTTCAACACCCTTCAATCCTCTTAGTCCTCTACTTCCAAGAATGCCACCGCCCTCGAACAAATCGGTGATGCCTGCTTGGGTCTGGGGTTGGCTTAAAGAATTATGATAACGAAGAGTTCTCTCTACTAACGCCGCCCGAAGAGGAGATACTCCACCTGCTGTCACCAACAAATCGACTAGAATTGGGATGGAATTATTCGGGTGCTTGGAATAGCGCAAGGCATACAAGGTGACAACAGCTACCTTGGATTCGACTGATACCCGTGGGTTTGGAATCAAGCTTTGAATGCTCTAATGAAATAGTTAACCATAGAAATCATACAAAGCACAAGGATGAATGTCTTACCCTCAGATCCGAATTGTGATTATCGTTACACGCGAGACTTTGTTCCAGCTCACTAACTTCCAAGAGACTTTCCGCACCGACACGACGACTCAATTCAGATACTAGCGTAACATGTTTGCTCACGTTACCTGCAAGTTTCCGGAACTCAGGATACTCTTCAATGAATCTCTTCATATCGTCAATTGATTCGATATCAGAGTTACTTTTGGTCTTGGATTGGTACTGCTCAACGTAATCTTTGATGCTCCCACCCAGATCACCAAAGTTCAAGTACATGTTCTTCTTGAAGAATGGATCTTGATCTTGAGATAGGACAATTTCCTTCAGTTCTGGCCGAATATCAGGAACGTCACTCAAGTCTACTCTTCCATTCTTGATCCCCAGTAGATGATGAACCATGGCTTGATAGGTCCACTGAGTTAAAAGTGGAGTGTAAGGGTCTTCACGGCGGTCCAAGATCAACAAGATGGGGGGAGTATCTACACGCCGAAAATCAAACAACTGTTCTTCTTGGGTCATCCTGTACCGCACCTCTGTAGCCAACTTTTTGGTTAACCCGCTGGTTCTAGTGTATCGAATCAATGGCTTCTTTTTCAGGGCGAGTAACACCGCCGTCAGACCTTCAGCGCATCTTTGTAGCGCATCTGCATTCCAATGTTCAGGTCCCCCGGTCCAGATTCTTTGTTCTGGAGCAGCCAAATCAAAGGAAAAGAGATCTGGGTTGATAACAACAAAATCAGCAAACTGCTCTTGGACTTGCTTCACGATTTCGTGGTCATCAGCCTCCGCTATCCGTTCCAAGGATGACTTTTTGATCACATTGGTGAAGAAGAGAAAATATTCTCCGTATTTAGGTTCCCTGAGTTCATCAATAAGCTGCTGGGTTGACTCTGGAGATGGACGGATGAGACATAAACATCTAAGATGACGCATCTTTTCTCGATTCGGATTATCTAAGCGGTCAATCAGGTAGATTTCATGATTGAGGAGCGATGATTGTGTGGTAGCCGTTGACGCGATTGAAACAGTATCACTGTCCAGCAAAAGTATTTTCATTTTCGCAGCAGATGATGAAAACCCAGGTTTCTCGCCTGCAGAGACAACATTGGTCAAGTAACCTGACATGGCCTGCCAGATATCCATGATTGCCGTGATATCTAGGTTCCGGTTGAATTCAGCAACGAATACTTGGAATTACACAATGACGTTGAAACGGTAACTTGTATAGTAAATAACAGCTCAATAGTGAAGCTCAATGCGGAATCTGGGACTTGCAAGCTACTAATTGGTAGTCAGCTGTCATGTACAATTGTTAAGAAAAAAACAACTGAGAGATGCTAGAACTTGAAAGTAGACGAATTGAAGTCCAGATACCAAACTCAATTAGTACATGAATTGTGATTTACTCGTCTATCAATTCCTTGAAAAGGTATGAGTTTACCATTCTCATTCATTTGTTTGTGTCCCGATCAGGGATATTGAATGTGGCTGTCAACAGGGCTATATCCGAGTATTGTGTTTATGCAATTAGATGCAATTATCCGATTTTATGATATTCTGGTATTGAGAGCCAGATTTCTTTACATACCGTCTCTTGAAATAGAGGATGTCTTTGGCATCAGAATTGATATCTCATGTATTTCACTTCATAATGAGCTGAAGAATTCATTTCTGAAGTGTTGATCTCGAGTCCTCATTTACTTATTCAAATAATCCCTTTGGTTTGCCTGTGATGGTGTTTGGATCATCTGACACTACGAACTCTGCAATCATGGCGCTACCGCTCGAAGATGCTTCGACGGTGCGTTCAGAGCCAGCGTGAGACTTCCTCTCAAACTGACTCCATGAATCTGTGACATGTATCTAATACAAGTGTATAGTTTATCTTTCACGCAGGGACTGATTGTGGGTCAACTTTCAGTCATCCTCGTGCTCATGGCCTTTATCCGCTTCTTCATCTTTGGAGATGCACCCTCTCCTGAAGAAAGTACTGCACAACGTGCCGCCGAGCGGCGATTGCGTACTCTTGCTCACAAGAATTCCCTACAAAATATCCGATCATCAAATCAAGCCAGCTCCAAGCAGCCAACATTGAATCGTAAGAAGTCAAGTGTCCTGCGCGGACCCACTACCCTCACCATTGGCTCCATCCTCAGTAAGACATATTACAAAGCCGATAATCATCAACCAGAAAGTTTGGATTGGTTCAATGTCTTAGTGGCGCAAATGATTGCTCAGCTGCGGAGCGATGCTCAGCATGATAATGCCATTTTAGATTCATTGACGAAGGCTCTTAATGGTGACTCCCGCCCTGACTTTCTTGATGAGATCAGGGTTACCGAGCTCAGCTTAGGTGAAGACTTCCCTATTTTCAGCAACTGTCGCATCATTCCTGTTGATGAGGACGGTCTTGTCATGGCCAATACCAAATCCCTTAATGCCAGTGTAGCATCTCGTGATGGGCCGCGATTACAAGCCCGTCTTGACATTGACCTCAGTGATATGTTGACTCTTGCTCTTGAAACCAAGATTCTCATCAACTATCCCAAAAAGTTGTCGGCTGTTCTTCCCGTCGCCCTTGCTGTTTCGGTCACCCGCTTCAGTGGAACTTTATCCATCTCCTTCATCCCCAGCAATCGCGCTCAACAAACTCCTACTATGATGACGTTCAACTTCCTTGATGACTACAGGCTTGATCTGTCAATTCGTAGTCTCATTGGCAGCCGGTCCCGTCTCCAAGATGTTCCCAAGATCGCCCAGCTTATCGAGACCCGCCTCCATCGTTGGTTCGACGAACGGTGTGTTGAACCTCGATTTCAAGAAATCCCGCTACCCAGTATGTGGCCACGCAAGAGGAATACAAGAGGGCCCGAAGATACACATGATACATACAGTGTAGCCACGGGGCCTGCTGCCACTACGGGTAGCGGCATCCGGTCCAAAAGCACTCATCGTGAACCACGGGATGAAACGCGGAAGGATGCAGATGCTGACAAAGAGTCCAGAGGATCGGATATTGGATCAGAGAGAGATGGGATCCGCATGCGTAGAAGACGGGGTGTTGAGGAGTAAATATTCACGGGCTTGTTTGGTTTTTTATGATATTCAAAAATAGATAGATGACCTTAATGATAGACATGAAGGCTGAGGGCTGGTGTATTACAAGATAATGGTATTTATATAGTAGAGATTTAGATAATAATTTCATAGATTCACTTGCTAAGACATATAACTAGACCACACAGCATTTTAGTAAAATCCGTTAGGGCTGTAAGATAGAGACCAAAGGTTCTTGTACCACATGAAAGCTCCCAATACAAGAATTATATAATAAGCCACAGTCCAAATACGCACCTGTGTAGAACCAGAGGCCGTGTTTAAGGGCAACCAGTATGGACACACACTTCCCCGGACCCGAGGAAAGCCCAAGGAGTTGCATTGAGCATGGAGAAGAAACACAGCCAAGAAACTGTCTGTTCTCATGAAAAAGAACGTCGCCAAAATACCAAACAAAGTAGTGTATGCAAACTGAATTCCCGAGCGGATGAGAGCCATAAGCACTGGGACTTGAGGATGAGTAATTCGGAACTCATAGAAGTGGTGAACATGTGCCAATCCAAACAACACAGGCGTTAAAAAGATAATCCGCACAGGTGAGACTCCAGCTAGGACGAATAATGGAACGGCAGCGGAACGAAACATGGCCTCCTCGGTGAACGGAGCCTGTGCATGAGAATGTAGTATTAGCATGGGTCGTCTTAAATGCACGTCTCCGATGGGGGGATGGTCATGGCTTCAAGAACTAGTTTCGGGTTTTGTCCTGTTGTTGAGTCGGTGGAACAGAACAACCATGCAATGAAAATACAAGCCGGAAAAGAAAAAGAAAAAAAATCACTTACAACTATGATATTCCTCCAATTCATGATGTCAGTCCACAGACTAAAAAGCCCTGAACCAGTGAACCAAGTCCTCCATTGTCCATTGACAATAAGAGTCTCAAACAAAGGACCAGCGAATAGAATAGAGTTCAACAGGATGATATGGACTGTCTCATACAGACCAAGGGGCCAGTAGCCCATCAATTCCAATGCATTCCGGGCAGTTCCAAACTCAGAGGCATTATTGATTATGACGTAACTAAGGACATTGCATGTCAGAGTAGCAAGTGTTACTGCAATTGTGCGACCCCAAATAACCTGAGGATGGTCACGGTTCAAGGTCAAAGAGGGACGGGTTGTTTTTGAGATGTACAGTACTGCAACGTATGCTACAGTATAAAGGACCTATAAAAATTGCATATACAAATATTAGTTGGGAGTTCTATTTCATGCGCAATCTAGCAAAGTTGCATTTAGACGCCAGATTTCAATGCAGCATTTGCCTGATCCAGATATTCAAGATACAGCATTGGTTGGCCGTGCCAAAATAGGGTTGTATCAGACCCAAGATGCATCCCAGGAAAAAGGCTGACATGCGGCTTGATGTGGCTGGGTCTACACAAAATTTGGGGTCTGAGGGTCATGCTCAAAGGTGTATGTATCAAGAGTCCAGTCAAGAGTCCAGTGGTCAAACTAGACCAGGCTTTAGGTGAGACGACGAAGCTCTGTAGGGCTTGCGAAACTTACCAGCAACAGAGATGCCGTCAGTGGCGTCAGGAGTGAAGAAGCCATGTTGGCGGTAAGGCGCCTCGCGGTGCTATGTGTGAGAAGGGTGTGTGATGCTAGATTGTATGGATATCGGTGTCTTGTTGTTTTCGCTTTGTTTTTGTCTTTTTTGTTTAGTAGATATTGATATGAACTGCCCAATGATGTTTCAGCGGGTATTCTCTTTGCGTTCTGTCCCTGATCAACTTAGTGGGGATATGGGTAGACAGGACAGACCCGGCGGCTACTAGCGTAAGGGAGCTGCAGCTAACTGAGGCAACGTAGGGCGGTTGGGTAGATTAACCACTGCAAGAGCCAGGAATTCAGCGCCCTTTCGAGAGAGAAGTCTCGATGTGATTTAAAAAAGTATGAAAATTTGGTTAAGGTCAACAGTACAAAGAAATGACAAGAGTACCGATGTTGTTCATCACATGTGGTCACAGTAGAAGACAATATTATAAACACATGGATACAGCCCAAAAATTGCTGGATGTAGTATTAAACCGGATTGAAAGGTAGAAAAGAACGAAGAAAATGAGTTGTTGAATTCTATCATCAGACATGTAAACAACATACATCTCAGGACATGGATAAACAAGCTATGAAATCCTTAGCATTACTCTAAGGACGTTGTTTACTGTTCAAAGAAATCTATATTCTGACATTAATTAGGGTTTATACGCTCACTTGGGGTTGGCAAGCTCCACTGGAATGCAACCGAGACATAATATTCTAGGCTGGAGTTCTAGAAGATGCATTTCTGTAGCTATATATATTTTTTAATATTTTTATGTATCTTTTTCAGATGAATTCTACATGACTTGTCCAATAATTACGAAGCTTGAATGTGTAAGTTGACTATTTCATTATCAACACAGATGTATATGTATGTACTGACTGTCGTTTCTTATATATACCACCATATAGAATTTTGCTACAGCTACGGTATCTCTGACCCTGTAGCTGTAGCAAAACTCAAATTTGTGATTCTGTAGTTCTTCTGTACGGCACAGATGAAGTAGACTGCGCGGTGGAGTTCCTGCAGTCGAGTTATTTCGTTTATGCAGGTTGCAGGTTTCGTTACACTAGGGGGCGAATGTTTCTGCAATGGTAGTCTTTCGACGCAGGGGAGGTTTTCTACCTCAAATTGTCATTGAAGCTTGATATGTTGATGGCCTAGAGGGAAACATCATGACTGGCTTCTAAAACAGAGAAGAATGACACAAGATAGAGATACGGGCTCCGTGATGCCTTAGATTTGAATATTACATATTTAGAACTTACCATGTTCGTGACACCAAGTAAAGTTGGAGTTCCCATGTTAGATTTTGATATACCCATGACAACTGTATAATTTAAATGCAATGGATACAATCTATATCATGTGGATTTTAAATTCTTAGTATATAGATAGATGTCTTGTTTTCTTTCGAGATGGATTAAACTCGATGAGAAAATGCTTTGATCAACCGGACGAACTACAGTATAAGCAAGTACTGTAATTGATACAGTGGATCCATATGCATGAGAATCTTGATGTCGTCTGATATGAGCGTTAGAGATATGATTATCAACAAGTGTAGAGATTAGATTATTTACTTGATCAATGGATGACTACTTGATATCCCTTCTACGAGTCATGTACGTCGCGTTTTTGTTTTGTTTCCTTTCTGAGTCAACAATATCAATATTTACATGTATGGAAATTGATATATATATATATATAATTTTTTTTCATTTTTATTCTGTACACAGGGCATCTGAACTTTACCGAAAGCATGGCACTTTCATATACATACATGGACTTTTTCATGGACTCGAGATTGTTTACTTGACTCCACTGAAGCTTATTCAAAAAGTCTCGTTTTGATACAGGGTCCTCAGGATACTTGTGGAACTCTACCCAAAAAAAATCCAAGACTTTAAGACTCGACTCGATTTTCAAACCCAGAATCTAGAGATAGCGGTTGTGTGTCGATAAACCAGGACTGATTGAATTGGGAATCGTCACCTGTTCGTTTGTTGATGAGTGCTTGAATCTCCTATTCCCTATTTTAGAGCCGGGCATCCCTAGTCTATTAATGGCTGGGATGTCGGAGGCATGAGAGAACAAAGACGCAAAGAGCAGCGGAAAGCTTCTTTTTTGGCGAGCGAGGGTCAGTGACCGCGTGTGTGCGAGCTTTCTGGTGGCATTCTGTTGGGGGTTTGGGTGGTATTTTCCTTTTTATACAAAGGAAAGGCTGGTAAACGTGAGATCGAATATATGATCGGGCTGGGGGGCCGGGCTGATATCTGCATGTTGTATGTCTATATGTGCTCTATTGTAGAAAATTCCTCGTGAGGAATTGAATGGCTGCTCTGTTCTGGGTTCTTTATGTATAGTTACTTCCCGAGTCTGTGATTACCGTAGCTTTCTTTCTTGATCTTGCTCTTTCTTTCTTTTTCCTCTTTGCCCAGCCGTCGAGTGTTATCTCGAGATCACCGAAACGTGGTAGACATCTAGTATAGACGAGAGTGATAGCCGGTAACCTTCATTTTCTCTATTTTTTTTTGACTTGACAACTCTGATACGACAATCATACGGCGGCCCTTCTCATTTTCTATCTAACGACCTTTTACGCTATCTCATTTACTTTGGATTTTTTTTTCTCTGAGAGTTGAGCTTTGGATCTCACGATCCTTCATCGACAAGCTCGACGTCCATTCATTTGGCCGTCATTGTGTTCCGTCTTCATGCACTGTTTATTTGTTTTCTTTCTTTTTTTCCCTCAACGACTTGCCATTCATTTGATCTGATTTCGACGTCTGATCGACCGCCCGTCGAACCTGTCTGTCTTTTCTGCCGTCTAATCTTGTGAACCCGCATTACTTGTTTCAAGTTTTTCAACGATCACTAGGCGATTAATAGATAATCGCAACGACCGGGTTTTCAAGAGCTAATAGAAAGACTGGAGAAAACGAAACGAAACGATTTTATTTATTGTGGTTAGCAGCTGATATAAATCTCAATATCCGTATTTGTATTGACCAAACGGCTTCGTTTTCTTAGCCATTCTACGCCATTGACGTCTTTGTCTAACGACTTTTCACTTCTCTTTCATCATACTATTCTTTTTCTTTTACTTCGTGATACTTCGGCCCATACACAGCTATCCTGGCTGGCATCAACTGTGTGCATCTATCCGAACTAGTAGTTGCCACAAATATTGTTAGTTAATGACAGTGGCTTCCTTGGTCGCGTTTGTATGACTGTCAAGACCTTTATGACTTTATCCACATTTTTGTTTCTTTTTTACCTTTCATGATCCCTATTTTTATGTTTTTATTCTGCATCACGCTTAACGTTTGCTACGGGGATTTCAGCATTTTCCCGATTCCTTTGCGCATTCTTACCACAATCTTTACTTAAAAAAAGCTACTGATACGCGCCTTGTATCCCGACATTATTTCTCCCTTACCAGACGTCTTGACCCTTTCTGCAGCCAAGACTTGGGATAATTGACGATTCCAACATCTTGCCTCTGAGCAGACAGCAACCTACAAGATACATGTAGAGCTGTTAATGTTGGCGTCTAACAAGGACATGCTAGTAGCGATATATATAACGATCTTGCTTCCTATCTACACACTATAAACTTGTTGGTATTTCTCACCATTATTCTTGTTTGTGTTTCGGTGGCGTCGACTATCGATTGTCTTCTGTTCCTCTGTATTCAAAGTACCAATTCAAGGATCAGAAATTCTAGACATCCATGATAGCAGTGATCGAAGGAGTTACAGACAGGACGTGAAGCTGTATCCCGGAAGCTTGCAAGCTCTGCAGGACTCTATATTGGTGACACCAACTTGTTTATTGTTCTGTGTGCTGTTACGTTTATTTATTTATTTATTCAAATCTGAATAGTATTACTTCATTTCGAAATGTCCTCATATTCGCCACGGACACCATCTCGGGCCCAGTCTGCGGCGTCTGGACATGGCATTTCATCTTCGGCCTCTTTGTCGCATCAGCATTTCACCAGCGGCATTCGACTAGTCCCATATACTCCCCCCAAAGTATCGGGTGAAAATAATAGCCACAGATCTTCTATTGGCTCGCAGTATTCGAGGGCCAATGTGGTGATTGAGAGCGAGACTCAGCTCGATATTGACGAAGAAGACGTTGACCTCAAACGAGAGTTTGATGTTGAGCTCCAGAATGAGCACTTTAGACCACAGTACTTAGAAGACGAAGACCAATTCCAGCATAGAACCGACGACGATAGTGACAGCAGCGAATTTGAGACACATCGGCAGCAGCACCAGCGGCGACTAAACTTTTATAGACATCAGGGGTTTCTTCGTCCGGAGAAAAGCTCCACTGACGTCAATTTGTCATTTGCCTTTTCCGACGATGTCGACATGGGGCTTGACGGTGGTATGGAATCGTCTGAGCCATCGTTTCGTCCGATCAGCTCTGGCTGGCAGACTTCTTCAATACTGGCCGACGAAACTGCCCCAACAGAAGCGAGTTTTTCGACTCCCTCTATTGATGCCCTGGGCCAGGCTCGTTCTACCCAAGTTTCAGGGTCATCCACCCCCCGGCCTGTCTTTGGAAATGCGACCCTTTCAACCCCTGTTTCTAACAGACATCCATACAAAACCAGCGCTTGGGTTGTTAGTGCAGGGCACAGTAATAGTGACGACAGTCCCTCAGAGGCGGTCGCAGACTATGGCGATCCTCCTAGTTTAGCACAAGGAGCGTCATCGTCGTTTGGACTCGATCTCCCACCGCTGTCTTTACCCCCATTTGCGCCTTCGGCCACCCCCTCGGTATCGCGCTCGAGACAATCTAGTTTTGGTAGTGAGGTTCTGCGCCCCAGTACTGCTGGAGGCAAGAAGTGTCGAAACCAGCTTATGATTTCTTCTGATGGCAAGACCTTCTCACTTGCTCCTCTGTCGCCAACTACTGCTTTTTCTTCTTTTGCACCGGCTCCTTTGAACGCTCACACTCATTCCAAGACCGTCTCTTCGGAAGCGCATACCATCTCGCGCTCCAATTACACTCGTTCAGATTCTAACTCATCTTCTCAGTCTTTGTCCAACACAGTCTCGCCGAGACCGTTGCCATCGACTCCTGCCGCTCCTTCAATTTCTATTCCGCATACCATCAGCAAGTCTGCTTCTACCGTCGCTGCTATCCCGATACCTTCTACGAAGAACAACCCAACTACGTCGTCTATCAGAACCATCTCTGCGTCGGCCAATTCAGTCCTTTCCTCGTCTTTAGATTCTTCTGCTTCTAGCACCATTCGCCCAGTCTTTGATACCTCCAACATCAGCTCCAGCGCATTCTCCGCCTCCAACTCCGTTTCACGATCCGCTTCTAGTTTGCGCCGCTACTCAGACGATACTTCGTTTGCTGATACTCGTGCGACTACTCCGTGCGACTCTCTGCTTTTGTCACCAACTTATTCCTATAGCACAAAGACCAAAGCCGCTGTTGCTGCTCTGGAAGCTGCCGAAGCTGGAACCCAAGCATCTCCTCCTTCCGCTGCCTCCACCTGGAGTCGCATGATTGGTGGCTTACGCCCAGTGCCTAGTACTACTCTGGAAACCAAAACCATAACTGCTGTCGCTATCACTCAACCCCCAGTAACAGTTGCGCGCTTCTCAGTTGATCACTTTGCTGTGGATATCGAATCTCCTGTTTCTGACTCTGGATCTTCGCCATACAAGGAAGCTCTTTTCGTCACCAAAAGTGCCTCTGCTTCCTCACACAGCGAGGCAAAACCCGAGCTTTCCTACTCCATCGCACTCGCCGAAAAAGACTCTGTGTACCCAGACTTGCATGTGAAGTCGTCCTTCCAGTCTGAAACTACTTTGTCCGAAACTAGCAATTACAAAGTCTACGCTCGTTCAAGTTCACCACCTGTCCCCGAAGACGACACGCTCAGTCTTGCACCCTCCCTTGACTCGAATACCAACGTTCAAATTCTTGGCCAGTCATCTCCCGCAGCTTCTGTTGCTGATCACGAACCTCTTCCTGAAGACCTTGATGTGACTATCACATATAGCGACGACGACGAAAACTTTATTGTCCATAACGTTTCCTCGCTTCCGCCTTCGTCATCGCCACCACAGTCCCTGCCTTCATCGCCAATTGAGCCACAGCAGACCCAGTTCTCCCGCGACTCAGCTTCTACTCACACCGTACAACTAGAGTTCTCTCAGGAAAGCCTTCGTATTCAGCCTCTGCGCCCGTTGGTTCAGGTCACTCCTGCTTCGCGCCCACTATCTGCTTGCTCTGAGGCCATTGATCTACAGAACCAAGAGAATTTGCGCCACGCTGTTTCTGTTGAATCACTTCACAGTGCATTCAGTTTTGAGACTGTCGAGTCATTGATTGCTACTCCGGCGGCTCTCTATATTCGCCGTGCCTCGGTTTTTGACCTCTCTAATAGTCAAGGCCTTGAATCTGCCATTACACCCGCGCGTTCCCTTCACCCTTCAATGTCACAACCCGCTTCTCAGTGGGACGACTATGGTGTCGGATCCTCCAGCTCTGCTGGCGAATTTGGCATTATGCCCATCCAAGCTCACCCTCACAAGTGGAGTGACCAGCTCTCTACTGTCATGTCTGAGACTGAGCCATCGTCATCCACTCCTCATTCACCAATCTCCAGAACCGGCTCCATGGGGTCTTTTGCCAATCGCCGCAGCGTTGGGTACGCTAGTAGCGCCAATTCCCGTCGCATGCCCAGCATTTCTTCATCAGTTGCAGTCAACTTGGAAAGTGGGGGTAACAGCAGCTATTGGTCGCATTCTAGAAGCAATAGCGCCTCAGTAGAGCGTCCTACTCCCACTTATCAACGATCTTTGGGTCCCACCATAATTAACCATTTGGATGAGTATGGTGATGGTATTGGTGAGCTGAACACTCTTCACTCCCGCCCATCCCGTCCTCGCCTGGGAAGCATGTTTTCAGGTGTTTCATCTGATCGCAACCTGCATTCTTCCTCGAGTTCTCGCACTTACAGACTGAACTCGGCATCACTCCCGACATGGGCCAAGTATGTAGCTTCAAGCAAACGTGTGGAGTAAACAAGCACAAAACAGTCTTACTAATCATCGATTATTTGCAGATTGTACTATGGTAGCGGTGAACATCGTCCTTTGCCTCCCCCTTCTGAATACTCCGAAACCGATAGCCGGCCTGCCTCCAGACTCAGCAGAGTAGCCAGTTCGGATTTCCTTCCCTTTGGCCGCCGGAAACAAAGATCAAACACCCACGAGAGCGTTCCTTCTATCCGGACTCCCATATCGGAGGCTGGTTCTGGTATCTCTCAAAGTCAGTCGACTCAGAGCCGTCATTTCAGCATCCGCGCACAAATTCGCAAACAAACTTCTAGCATTTGGTCCCCTCATCTTCGCCAGGATCGTCGTGCCATAATGGATCGTTACACCAGTATGTGGGATCCTCCTACTTTAGCTTGGTACAGTGGCAGCAGCTTCCTGAGCCGTCGTAATATCCAGGTCGTCAGTTTCATCTTGGGGTTTGTGTTCCCCTTTGGTAGGTTCATAAAATTTCTTTCCTTTCATCCAATGTTATTACATATATATTTTGTGTAACCAGTACCACCGAAACCTGGAAGAAACATGTTGACTAACCACCCACCTTCCTTGTATAGCCTGGATGATTGCCGCTTTCCTACCTCTTCCTGTTGCGTCCTCTCCCGAGAAGATAATGGAGGAGGGCCGTCACAGCTCAGGAGATGTCTCCCACAGCAATGATGACATTGTCATAAGCCAAATACACGCTGATGAAGCTTATCATCTCCGCATGCTCGAAGGAGCTCGATGGTGGCGTCGACTTAATCGATATATGTCCTTTGTTGGCCTTTTGGTCGTCGGTGCCGTGGTTGCTTTGATTATTATTGGCGTGCAATGATGTAACTGTTATGACCTCTGCTTGTGCTCACCTATGATATCCCACTACGTTTTCTATTCTCTTATGCTAATAAGTTGGCTGTTAATTGCGTGTCCGGTTTTATACACTACTATTATACCATTTATTGGATACTCACATTTCAAACTTGACCTCATCTTCATTTCCTCTCATCTGCCGATAATTCTCATCAAGTGCATTCTGGAAGCTCGCTCTTACACTCTTGCCTTCACTTCAACATCTCCATTTCAATTTACGCCTCTTTATTTTGATACCAATCTAGTGTTTTTGCATATATCTCGGGATTTCTTTTCTCAAACCATTGCTCCATTTAACGCAATTGGTTAGTCCTTGATCAGTAAAAGTTATCTTATAATCTTAGAGGCCATGGCTATCCTCATTTCTCTAAGCATAGTCATTTTTTATTTTACTACAATACAACCTAGCGTTTGCATTATATACCATTTGTATGTTTGGTGCCCCGTAATAATATCCTAATAAACCGTGCTTGTGATTTATTTTGTTCTACGTGTTTTCCTTTTGATTGTATACAACGGACTGTAAGGGCCTTGGCTTCATGACTATTAGACAACTAAGGATGTAATATCGGTCGGTATACATCCATGTACACCGTCACGATCAATACTTAGTCGGCCTTTTTGGCGCGACTATAAGACGATTTCTTCAAATCAGCCTTGAATTCTTCCACCATGTCGGTAACATCTTTCTCGAGGTTATCATGAACACCAAGAACCGGTTGAGTCGAAGACAGACTATCGGTACTAGCCGTTCTGGAAAGAGCTGGTCGCTTACCAAAGAAGCGACCTTTAGACTGACGGACTTCAAGCTGATTCTTGAGGAAGCCCTTGGCTGGCGAGAGAAAGAAGAGGATAGCAGCACCGACAGCAATCATAGCAAAGAAGTAGAGACGACGCCAGACCTCCAGTGAATCTGGGTACGACAAGATTAGAAAGGGAATAACAATAAATGAGAAGATGAGCTGAGTGACAACTGGACAAATAGTGTCATAGATCTTTTTGTTAGGGGTGGGTTCGCCAGTTTGCGGGTCTAAGAAGAAGGGACGAATGTAGCGGCGAACATCTGTGGATCATGAGTCAGATGCTGGAATTCAAAATAGTCAACTTTATGTATACTTACTTTTAGCAGCGGTCTGAAGGAAGGAAGCAAAGATGAAGCTCATGTAGTAGCCAGGATGGAAACCATGCCAGAAAGCACTGGTACCAAATGTCAGCATGCTAGCGCGGAAGCCAGGCTTTTTGCCACGGGGAGTAACACGAAGGTAGATATAGTTGCGAAGCCACTTGCTCGTGTTCATGTTCCAACCACCAAGATAAGCTCTGGGGTTTTGTGCAGTCTCAACAGCTAGTGGGTCAATGTTCTGTAATCTATTCCAAGAGACCTTGCCTGTTTTGGGGTCAACGCCATTGTAACCAAGCCCAGCAAGAATACAGGCACCCTCAGTGAGAGTCCAAACTCCGTAATACTTGGTACGGGCCGTGAATCCAACCACATACATGACCCATAAACGTTTGAAGAATCCGTACTCGAGATAAGGAGCCTCAAGAAGCACACGAGGATAGTATTTACTACCCAGGAAGACAAAGACACCAACCCAGAGAAGACCAACCACCATTTTTGCAGTAGCGGGGCCACCGCTACGTGGGATCTTCCTCTGTTTACGAACAGGTGGGCGCTTGGCGGGCTCGACATTACCGGGCACGTTAAACATGGAAGTATCAACCCACTGACGGTACTCTGAGTAATCAAAAGCAGGACCAGCAAAGAGGGATGGGAAGAACAAGACGTAGCCAGCAAAATCCAAGAATGAAGGAAGCTCCTTCAGCATGTGATCACGCTGGAAGTCGGACAGCTGATGATCAGGCAATTGACCATCAGCGACGTTCCAGCAGAAAGCATTCAGCTTCATGACCAAAACCATCTGAGTTCCAGTAATGTCAACTACAGATGGTTCATTGGCAAAAAGACGCAGTAGGTGGCTATAGGAAAGATGGCCCATTAAGAAGACGAAGCCGATCCAAGGCATAAACGGGCTGCCACGAAGAAAATGGGTAATAGCGTAAGCCCCGACGGAGCTGAAGCCGAGAGTCAAAACGCCATCCCAAAGATCGAACAGCCCGACTAAGTAGAAGACAGAAACACTGAGGATACGTCAGAATATGAGTACTGTTATGGATACTTGTGGGCCACTAACAGAACGATGTACACATTCTTGTACGTAGGTTTATTGTCAGGGAGTCTTTTCAGGAGGGCACTCAGGGGATAGGACAAGAGAAAGGAGAAGATCAACTTTACTATATCATGTTAATATTAGGACTAAAGCTTATAAGTTTGTCGATATCGCATAGTGACGTCAAAATGAGAAACTTACGCTCATCGGAAGAAGCTCCAATTGACGGTGCAATAAGCCGGAAAGCTACGCAAGGTGTTAGGATTAGTAGAAACGGAATGTTCAATGACAAAGAAACTTGCTTACGCTTATCGACAAAGTCCAACATCTTCCCGCTGAATTATGATGATTAGCACTGATTAAGTGAGTCTAAAGACGGGGTAAGGGATGAAATAGATGGAAACTCCTGATGGGGGATTTGGCAAATCCTGAGTTGTTTTGGTGTAGCTCTGGAATTTACTTCCAGCGTTCAGAGAAGAGTCGTGACACAGCGATTGAAAGAAGATTGTAACACGCAAAAGTAAAAAGAAAAGGGAGGGAAAAGATCAAAACAAACACTCTGAGAACACAATGAAAATAGATTCAAAGACATCCAAATGCGTAGATATCAACTTCAATTTTTTGCCACTTTAGATCACATGCAATTCAACATGAACTCAAATACATAAGTCTGGTTGGTGGATGACAGTTGATCCTTACACTGCCAACAAAAAAACTAGAATTACTCGATTCAACCTCATCCTTTTTTAATTTTTTTTTTTAGCAAATCAGGGTTTGATGATTATAGTGATAATAATTACAATAATTCAACAAATGCCGATGAATTTTTTTGACTGGGTATACTTTATGTTGAGGCAACAACACTGTGTCACAGCTTGAAGCTTCAACATATAAAGGTCCACTGTGAGGCCTAGATGATATCAAGATACATGCACTAGGCCATCTGATTGACCAATGACACCAGATAGCCCCCCAGCCTCAAAAGAACATGCACCTTAAAACAGTCCTGTTGATACTCAAACAATGAAATCTATAGTGGGATAATAGTTCTAGACAATGGCATCAAACACATCAACAAACGCAAAATGACATACAGTAGCTGCATTTGTATATACAGGCTGTGTATAGCATTCGCAGATAGACAGATATAGTCTTAAGTGAGACAAATTGCCTGACAAAGATATACAACTTTAACAAAACAATGCCACTGGTGTGACTGTCACATATACAACATCACATGTTAAATCAGTGATGGTTATATACTATCTTTTGCCACACTTTCACCCCAGACCCCAGTTTATGAGTTGGCATCACGGGCACTCTGAGAGCTGGCACTTATGGTAGAGCGAGTGGTGGGCAAAGACATCTTGCTAGCGGCAGTCTGGCGGACACGGGCCCAAGCATAGACAAGACCAGCAATGAACCCGAGAATGATAGCAGAGACACTGCCAAAGGTGACGGGAGCAGAGAAGAAAACCAAGCCGGCGATCGCAATGGGGAGCTTATTCAGAGCACCCACCATAGAGTATGTTGTCGAAGAAGTGATACGAATGCACCACGCCGAGCAATAGGAGATTAGTATGGCGCACACACCAGAGTAGATCATGCCGATTACAAGGCTGTTGCGGCTCTCAATAGGAAAGTTCTTGGCCAGGTTCTCGCTAGACCAATCCTCAGCAATCAGGGACAGAATAATCAAGACAGGGATAGTGAGGAAGTTGTTGTAGAACATGGCTGTGGATAAAATCAGTACAAAAATAAAAGACTAGATAGTGATTCCAGGAGAAGTTTAAAACTTACTGTCCCAGTCCTTGAAGTTCATAGTCTTGATGACCTTCTTCATGGCCAAAACATACAGAGCGGTGCAAAAGACATTCAGGGTCATCCAAGCATACCCAGCGTTGAGCGTAGCCATAGCATCAACAGCAGCAGCGTCCTTGACTTCACCGCTGATTGCGTGCTGGATGTCGGCCCAAGCAGCCACAACCGACGACAGAACCATCAAACCGAAAGAAAGCAGGGCCAGAGGCGTGACGTTACCGCCGAACCAAAGGACTTCACCATAGGCAATGACAATGATGGTCAAATTCTTGAAAATAGTGTAAACGGGAACGGACAGGAACTGGAGGGCCTTGATTCCGGTGTAAATCATACCAACGAGGAGACAGGAGATGGGGAACCCTGATATGAGCGAGACGAATTAGTGGCGCGTCCCATAGATTGGGTCAAGAGAATGGAGAGACCATATTATATAGTTGTTGACAAGCAGAACTGATTTTCACGAGTGATGATTGTACTCACATCTCTTGGCCTTGTTGTGGTCATAGGGCGCGAGACCCTCAATGACACCAAGCTCCTTAAGAGCGTAGATAGTACCACTGCAGACTATGGACTGAACAGCGAGATAGAAAAGGTTGAGGTTCCATGAGCTACCAGACACGACATACTTGTTGACAACGGTCATGGAGATAGAGGCAAAGCAGTATGCCAGAATCGAGGCACCAGGGCTGTTGCTGAAGCGCGACAGATCGAGGGGGTTGCGAGGCCTGGTAGCAGGGCGGCCAGAGACAAAGCCCTCCCGCTCGCCATAACCAGGCGAGCGCATCTCGTAGTCTTCATTCTTCTTGTCAGACATATTGATGAACGAAGCAACTAACTGCTTGAATGGGGCCAATGGTTGGTGTGTGGCGAGGAGCGATGGAAACTCGAATATGATAAAGAGTAAAAGAAAAGAAGTCCGCTTATTATAAAACACTGATTAGATTTCACGCCAGAGATGCTTGGTTGTCCCTGGATACGTGCGGACGGACTGTGAACGGAAATTGATGAATGGGCCAAAAAAAAAGTAGAGGCCGGTAAACTGCCAGAAGAAACAAATTGCAAGTAATGCGGCGAAAAATAGTCAAAAAAAATAAGCTGAAATGCACCACACAGTTAAATCAACTTAGAAGTATGTGTGTGTATCCATGTCGAATTTTTTGAATATGAATTAACTGTAACTGTAACTTGTCTCTTCTAAACAGTTAGGCTGGATAACCATTTACCTCTCAACTACAGATTTAGTGAAGTGTGTGTCCCCATAATTAAAGTTTCAGCACATGTCAATTGGCCAATTGGCTATTACAGGGCATGAGGCACAAACTCAACTCTGAAGTAGACTGGACACGTAAATGGTTCCTTCACTTGTCGGGATTGCCATATCTATATCTATATCTATATATATATTAATTAGTCAATTATTCATCCCGTCTTAGCAGCTACTGATGGCCCCAACTAGGCTCAATGGCCCAAAAGTCAAGCTGAGTTAGATGGTTTGCGCTATATTCTCAAGCCAAAGACGCGTTGGAGTTGCATCTGTGTATATAAGCCCCATCGACGATCCAAGCAAATGTATATTCTGTATATATTCTGTTAACAGAAAACTTATGGTTAATGTGTGATTCACTATAAAAAATTACCCGCAAATGTTCCTCAATATCTATATAGTAAATATTAAGTCAGGATCTCTGCTCAAATAATTTACAATAGGCCCCCTTTTACCCTTTTACTGCCATACTTATTTATATATACATATATACCTTCACACCATCTTGTTCCAACGTCTCAGTGACTTTTAAAATGTTCAGCACTCTAAGGTCCCTGTATGACCATGATTTTGGCGAAAGCTTTGCTATAGAGCTTGTTTGCCTGAACAAGGCCTGACCTGTTCAGGTTAAGGCTGTGATTTGCATAATTCTTGAATATCATGGGTCAGTTTGAACATATTGAAACAATTGTCCACAGGGGGAGCTACACAATAGTGTGTACCAGATTACTGGCCCTATATGTATGTGCAAGTTAGGCCATTCCTCATGACTCAAACAAGATTTATTTGCCTGAAATTAGCATGTGTGCCCGGCCACAAAGCATCTGTCGAATTATACGTATAACTATATATCTAGTCATTTTCATAGAAAAAAAAGGTCACGACCAAGTAGATATGTCGGTCTGGTTTTGGATATAAGCTACCAGATGAGAGTAATCAGTCTGCCTGCCCTTCGCCCATCTCCACATCTTCGACATCACTCTTATCCCTGGACCTTACAGCCCTATCCATCATCTCGATATCGCGAATATCTTCTTCTGATAGACCACAATCAGATGCCAACGGATAATTCAGGTGTTTCCAATCTTCTAGTTCCTCTGTCACTGATCGTAGTCGATCACGGATGCTCTCTATAGCATAACTTCCCAAGAGTAAACGTAGTGGTGGGTAGGAGCAATGTGCAAGTTGCCAAACTAACTCGGCACACTTGATTGCACTCGTGGGCTGTCTATCACCAAGCCATTGTAACATCCGTTTGGCATGAAGCGCCGGAGCTGTGCTCTGAGAATAAGCCTCGCTGCTTTGTAATATCAAAAAGTGCCCCCAGGTGGGCAGAGGGTTGCTTTCGTAGTTACTGTCTCTATCATCCCGGCGCACTATACCAGGCTCAACTAATGTCGCTTTCACATTAAAAGAGTCTGTCTCATAAAACATGGCCTCTATCAAGCCTTCGACTGCATACTTGGTGGCACAATAAGGACCTAGGCCTGGCACACCTAGGGCTCCGGATGTTGAGCTTAATATGAGATACCGACCACCATTTTGTCTCCGGAAATATGGTAGAGACTCCTGTATGATATGAACGGTTCCCATAAAGTTGGTCTCAAACTGATTCCGAATCTCATGTTCATCTTGGTCTTCACAGGCACCAATGACGCCATAACCCGAACAATTGGCGATGACATCGATGTTCCCGAAATGCTCAATCGTCCGCTTTATGATTCTAGACACCGACTCCCGAGCACGAACATCACATAGAAGACCTAAACAGTTCTCAGGTTGTTGAGCCATAACCCCTATGGGTGTTTCATAAATGCGGCCTACAGTTACCACCTTGTCACCATGAGAAAGCGCAGCCTTGACTACTGACCGGCCCATGTGGCCGGTACCCCCGAAGACCTATCGATAGTCAGTATGCAAATACTCCCCTCAAGGTCGACAATTCAAGTGAAACTTACGATCCATACTAAAGCCTTTTTGATCCCACCAACATGTGGAGGGTTGCAACTGACTGGGAGTTGTAGTTTAAACCGGCTGTTAGCATCAATCACAGTCATTGTGGATGTAGATGCATTAGCAGTATCCATTACGAATTTGATGTGAAGAATTTTAAGATATATGTATATTGAGATTCTAGCGTTGAGAACATTGTTCCATTAGGATGTTATATATGTCTATACATGTAGTAAGGTTTGCGGTAAACCCTAACTTCCGGTGTCTATTAGGGTACTCAATACTTGGAGTTACTGTTGCTGCAGGCATAGGATAAGGAAAGAAACAATACAATAAAACAATTTTGTATATTTACAGACAAGTTCTATCTAGTTAATTGACTGGGACAAGAAATTCCTTAACATACCACTGACGATACTTGTTAGAATCAAGATCTTTGGCGCGGTTGAGAGCAGTCCACTTAGGCTCATCCTCGAACAATCTCATGGCATGAACATACTGGAAAAACATCAGTAAATATCTCTTGATGTAAATCAAATGTCCTCATCACTTACATTTGATTTATCAGTGGTGAAGCGGTGGTAGATTCCAGCAGGGAGTATGATAAGATCATCCTAGAAACCATGGTCAGTTTCCACAAGTATACTGATACGATATTTTCTGCATACCTTCACGAGCAAGATGCGGATCCAACGATCATCTTTACTGCGGATATCGAAGAATCCCTGGCCTCCTCGAATATAGCGGATTTCCTCATCTTCGTGGAGGTGCTCATGGAAAAAACTTTTGACCTTTTCTTCGTAGACAGCACCCATCTTTTCGGGCGATACAAAGACCTCATCACGATTCTTGTAGCCACGTTCCCGGGCCAGATCGTCCACCTTCTCTACGCTGTCATAACGGAAGTAGAGAACACCGAGATCTGCCAGTTCTTTCTCGCTGACATTCTGACCTGAGTCATGAGCAAGACGCTGGTCACCCTGTGTGGTGGTCAGTGATTGCATCATGAAGTTGTGATTTACTGTTGGAAGTTTACAGAAAGAAGAAGAAAATCACTATTTCCTACCTCGATATCATCGTAATAATAGGCTCTCATATTCAGCTGCAGAGGTGCGACAGAGAATAATAATGTGTATGTGACTTGCCGAATATCTATGAAGATGCGTTCTCAGTAAATTTGGAAAATCCTGATGGTGGACAACCCGAATTATTGTGAGATTTTGGGAGGTGGGGCTTGGGGTTTTAAAGGTATCTAAAATGAAACTAAATAAATAGAAGAATATAGAATTTTGAATTTTGCGCTGACGTTTTTGCGAGGGCCAATGACGCAAATATCTAGTGTGCCATCCAGTATCATCACCACGTGGGATACCAATCCCATATCATGTAACATGTGTCTTCGCGATTCCGACAACCCACAATCACCTTGAAACTAACCAATCTGTAAAGTCAAACTGACTTACATAGATGTACATAAATATTACATTAACCATAAACATATTTAGCATCCACTTTAGAAGGATATAGGTCAAAGGGGGGCGTCTCTTCATGATCCTTGTTTTAACTTCGCAATTGTGTGACTGGATAATTCCACCAGAATTCGGACGATTTTATTAAGTATCTAAAACATGATGGTATCAAAGAAAAAAAACATAGATATGAATGATAATAATACGCAAAAAGATTGACATCCACCTATTCGATCAATATGTTTGGGCCAAATCGCCATGATAGACAGTAGCCTCTCAGACATATCTGATTATAACGCAATAGGCCCAGCAACAATGGCAGCAGCATCACCTCGATCCTCTAGCTGTTCCCCCACCGGGACTCCATCTATTGCCCTCTTCCACCATGTTGGGGGATCCAAAGGTCGATAGTTGTTATGTAAAGCAGGATATAGATCATCAAAGAAGTAAAGAATGTGGCCAATAATTACACCCAATATCTCATCCTTCGGGACTCTTCCATGAACAACAAGACTGAAGAGCATCAATACCCATGGAAGATAAGGCGCTGGGAAGACTAAAACACCCAAAAACCCAAGCTGGGCATCAGGGTTTCGTCGAGACCAAATGTACACCAGAGTTGCGGAAAGAGCATGGCCGAGAAAAGGACTTGATACAAAAGGTGCCAGTAAAATAAGGCCGACCATGGCACAGAGTAGCATCCAAGCAAATTTGGCCGGCGATCTTCCAGATGATTGTTCCAAAAGGCGTGCATAACGTTGAAGAAAATATATGTTGAACACAAGATCGAGTGATAGAGGTCCAAAATACACAAACGAGGAGAGTAATCTCCAATACTAGAATTAAACTGATGTTAACAGGATATGTGCTGTAGATCTACGACAAAGTACAAATCATACCTGGTGTTTCTGAAAGACGGCTCGGTAGCTAAAGAAAAGTTGGAAAGGTGAGATCACGCCAAATTGAACTAAGGCACTGGTCACGAATGTTGCTGCAGTCCACCAACGAGTACATGCCGGTGTCTCCCAGAACCATTCGCCCAGCACAAAGTGTGGAGCATCAGCCATGATTTCAATATCTATGTATTGATGTTGATAACGTCCAGAAATTGGCGAGATACAAGTCAAAAAAATGAGCCCAGTATGATTCAAAGACACCAAGATATAGTGCGCAAGCTATCAGATCAAGATGATTCGAGATATCGTAACGGCTTGGTGTTATCGAATTAGGTGTAACCTAGCATTCGATGAATTTTTTTTTTCTTTGGAACAATGACGACGTATCTGATTGCGAAGCGAGTTTATGCAAGGACTTAACAATTATCTGTTTCTTGAATCCCATCGAAGTGACCCGTTAAGAAGCAATGACAAAATATATTTACAACATATGGAATACTGGACACATCAACTCTTGCTTACGAAGGAATTATATATGGCCCAGGATGAGAGTGTGGGGTTTCACAACCCTAACATTAACCGATCAAAATACCCATGTTTCTGCGCGCCGTCGCATTGACAACCAATTCAATTTATTCTTTGTTTTATAAATTTCTTTTTAGGAATTGCGATGCTAGTTTGCGACAAGCGATTGTGTTTTTCCAACTCAGAAATATTGTGAAGAAATATTCACAATTCCATTCGGGTACCTAATCACCATTGAGATCATACATTCTGTTTATGCACATAATCTTTGAAAACTTGCGACTCAATCGGCATACTCTTCGAATACTTAACGCGTTACGCGATCTCACCGTTGTGACCTGTGATACTTCACCTTTGGATCCCAACGTACGAGTGCCAACGCTTATCTAAATAACCGCGCCTCGATTGGTTTTTTTTCAAGCTCGACATTATCAAGCCCCGATTTAAAACCACCTATCTCCTATAATCGAGGATATATCTTTCAACAATATTCTAAGATGCCGCGACTGTCATCTGCACCTCGGATAAGCAAACCTGGAATACAAAATCGCCAAGTACAGCGTCAGTACCAGATTTATTCAGTTCACATCAATAATTTTTTACTGATACCAAAAATTATAGCTGGCGATCCTGTGCCTTACAAAACCAAACGGCGCTATAGGCCTGGAACCTTGGCCCTCCGTGAGATTCGAGACTACCAGAACAGTACAAAACTCCTGATCCAAAAACTTCCATTTGCGAGATTAGTGAGTAGACTACGAGAAGTCCTAACAGAGAGGAGAGATAACTAACCAGCCAGGTACGAGAAATTGCATTGAGATACAGACCAGAAGACGAAGAAATGAGATGGCAATCACAAGCTATCATGGCATTACAAGAAGCTGCTGAAGCGTTTCTAGTTCACCTATTTGAAGATACAAACTTGTGTGCCATACATGCTAAACGAGTCACAATCATGCAGAAAGATATTCAGCTAGCCCGGCGTATTAGAGGTGTGTGGGGAGGACTTGGTTAACAGACATGTCGTCAACATTTATCTTGGTCTTTTGTAGGTCATTTCCGCTAAAGCACCAGCAAGGTCGCCGTTGATTGATTTTGTTTTTTTTTTTTGTTTTTTAGGTTCGACAATTCATGTCTTGAGTTGTTTTCGCATTTGGTTGGGTCAACTTTGATTTGTTCTGGAGTTTGTGGCGTCTGTTATTGTGGATTGGGTTTAGGCATCCCAATATGTTATTCATTAGTGATACCTTTGCAAAAGAGAAAAAGCCAAATGAAAAGGAACATCTCCTGTGGCTTTCTGCGTGTTTCGGCGCTGCCAAAACAGCACCACTGAGTAATATTATAATATATCAAGATACTATCTACTGATTATTCGAACTTGATATTATGTAGTCTTAGACTAAAACATGGCATTCTAAAGTGACGCGCATTCGGAATATTGCGTTAAAGGATTGTGAAGGCTGGCATCTATTGACTATTATTCAACTTGGTTACATGACGAAATAGATTCCTTTATGTGTGAATAGGGTTAGGGTGCGAAGCTTCTCTTGAATTGACGTCATCGTGGCTTTGCCCTTTATAAAAACGAATTAGCACATTAACGTTGGTGTATCTATCTTTTATCATTATTTGGTATTTTCATCTTACAACCTACCGGCTATCATGTCTGTAAAATTTGTATCTCTGCAACTTTTATTCTAATCTGTCACGGTGTTTGGAGTTGGTGCTGCTTGCTACCGGAACTGGTCTCCTTTCAGATTTGACTCTCGTCGCCTCGCCGGATGGTGATACAATAATCATACCGGCACAGAGAAGTTCAAGAAAATCACAACACCTAATGAATGACCAAACCGAGATTATTGGTCAGATCTCGAGCGGATGCGTTTCTGGTGAGCTCTTACCACACTGGTGTACCCATTTGCCATGTTAATGTTTATTGACACCGCATAGGCGTGTTGGCTGATGTTGCAATTTCAATGATGTCAAAAGTTATTATATTTATTTCTGGAGCTGTGGCCTCGACGTTGATAGTAAGCCATAATCTATGTATATTAATGGCTTTAAATTGTACTCATGGTATTGATACTCTCCAGCTGGCTTATCGTCTTGGCTTGAATTCGCGGGCTTTAGTACGGGTACCCGAAAAATATAGACCTAAGAATGCAGTGCCCCGGATTGTTTAACAACTTCCGTTCAAAGCTGCTTTTACAACAATCTTCCTCATCACTACTTTTGGTCGCTTGCATTAAGGGTGGAAATGAGAGATGCGAGATTGTTCATTTAGAGTAGCCTATTGCCTAGTCTATACAAACATTCAACAACTCAGAATGGAGCAGTCTCTCTCTTGAGCCATGCAAGAGTAATAGGATCCTCCTGGAATCGGTCTTTCATCTTTTCGTAGACGGAAGCATGGAATTTGTTGATAGCCAACTTTTCAGCCTTGGTTAACCAGGCATCGTCAATGAGACGACGGCAGTATGGAACCATAGTCACAGTTTCAAACCCTAGGTAAGGCCTCCCCCCAAAAGTATGTTGGGTTTCTACCTCTTTAACAAGCATCATGTTCTCAATCCGGATGCCAAAAGAGCTATCCTCGTAATATCCCGGCTCATTAGATATAACATTACCCGGAGCAAGAGAAACTTCAGCATACTGCACTCGGGTACTAATCCCAATGGGACCTTCGTGAACGTTGAGATACGATCCAACACCATGGCCAGTACCATGTCTATAATCAAGTCCTTCCTTCTATAATTGGAAAATGTTAGCGACAATAATATAAAAGCCAGGAATTTAGTCTTACCCAGAGGAATTGACGAGCCATGCTGTCTAGAGCAAAGCCAGACGTACCCTTCGGGAAAATTGCTTCTCCCAAGGCGAGGTTTCCTTTCAGCACCAGGGTGTATGCCTTCTTTTCAAAGTCAGTGGGAGTACCGAAGTGAACTGTCCGAGTAGTGTCTGTGGTCCCATCAAGATACTGAGCACCAGAATCACAGAGGTAGATAGCAGCGGGGTCAATAACAGAGCAGTTGTTTTTATCTGGTTTGTAATGGATGATGGCGCCGCTGTCCCTGAATTAGTAGATGAACTGAAAAATAAAAAAATTGGCTATAAACTTACTTGGGCCCAGTTGAGGATATGGTGTCAAAGGACAACCCAACGAACAAGTCCTGTTTCTTTCGGAGTTCCTCTAGTTTATTGGCCGCCTGAACCTCATCAATCATCGCACTATTCTGGACAAGTTCATGCTCGAGCCAGGCCAAGTATTTGATCAAAGCTGCCCCGTCACGGATGTGGCATTGGCGCATGCCCTCTAGCTCAACTGGGTTCTTGATAGCCTTGGAATCTGCTACAGGACTGCGAACAGTTTCGACCATGTTACCGGCACCAAGAGCTAGATAAAGGGCCCAAGAAGCAGTCTTGGAAATCAAGAAACTCTGATGCGATACCGGATCAGAGTCCTTTGCTTGCACGGCCAACTGCTCACAGTCTGAGAAGAATTGGCCGTATGCCTTCACCTGAACACCTAAACCCTCAAGTTCTAAGCAAACTCCATCGGCTAGCTTCTGGTCATCGATATATAGGATAGATGAGCTTGTTGTTACGATAGCATAAGAAAAGAAAATAGGGCAATACGAGATATCGGAACCACGCAGATTGAAAAGCCATGCAATTTCGTCCAAAGAAGATAAAACCATGGCCTTCGCTTTCTTCTTTTCAAGCTCACTGCGAAGTTCCGACAACTTGTTGTTGACGTCTTTGCCGGCATATTCTAAAGGGTGAGATTTGATAATGCCAATAGGGAGGGCCGGTCTGTTGTCCCATACAAGATCAACTAAGTTTTCTCGGACAGCCCTGAGAGGCTTTCCCGTAGCTTTGACAATTTGAGACGACAACGAGTTTGCCTGGGACATTGGTAGCAATGTAGGATCGACGGCAACAACTTTACCACCAGAAGCGGCTTCCGCAGTCCAAGTTTGCCAGGTAGGAGACTCTGGAATGCCCTGTTTCAACAATCTCCAGTTCCCATCTAATTGCTTGGCAGCTTGGTTGAAATACCGACCGTCGGTCGACAGGACAGCCGCATCTTGAGAAACCACTGCCAGGCCAGCTGAACCAGTAAATCCAGAAATAAATGCACGACGAGCATGACAATCGGCTGTATACTCAGATGAGTGGCTGTCTTCAGAGGGTACAACTTTGTAATATTAGAATTGTCATTAACTGAAATCCGTAGCTATATTAGACTGTATGATATTGGTCTACTTACTATAGACGTCAATGTTTCGCTCTTTCATTACGTGCCGCAGAGCAGCCAAGCGGACTGTAGTGTTTATCTTTCCTTCGGCCATTGTTGATGACAAATGCAATGTATGTTTGAAAGTAAGGAGCCCCAATGGATGATCAGATGTTATCAGAGAGCGTAAAAACAAACATTGGTAGGTTTGTTTCTGTTGGCCAAGGGCACAGGTGTGAAGCCTGAGAAACTGCGAAAAGGAGAGAAGTGTACTCATCAGTAACACTCAAGGACACTAGTAACTGAATATAGTTACTGCCAGGCTCGGTACAGGTATGAACTGATGTTAATGGCTACTACGTGATAAAACTAGCATATATACGACTGGAATTTAATTTAACTGATCCTAGCAAGATCTGACGCCTTATCAATCCCTTCGTTGTTCTAATTTCTAGATATTCAAAGGCTTATATCATGAATGATCATAACCTGTCACTCTAAATTTGACAGAGATAAGCAAGTTTTGGCAACTTATGTCCCGATAGTTCATACTAAAATCTTAGTACTAGAGACAATGATAACAGAAACAAGTTTTTCTGCAAGACTTGTCATGCTCATGTCACGAGTTCGTGCTAGGAGTGTCATCCGCAAATTGTCCTTCCCATCAGGAAGGCCCTTGGTGGGGCAATGGAGGGGGCACAAGTAGGTGGGTATGCATATAAACCCTGGACTTGATGGGATTTCGGTAATATCGCTTTATCGAATTAATTATTCCTGCGAAACTACGTCACTCTAGGAACCTCTTCATAATACATTGCTTTCTCAAGACCTGTGAATTGCACTGACCATATTATCAGTAGGATCCTAGTTGCAGCCTTTTCTCTCTTCTATGCATGCAACCATTGATGCAAATATGATCAATTGAGTATTCTCTATCATACTATGTCTATGCCATTCTTCTCACCCAAGGCCGAATTCACAATTTCTGAGACAAATTAAAATCCCATTGAAACTTGAGTACCAAATGTTTGTGCCGTTGTGTATTCCACACTAGAATTGATCTTGGGGTTCAGCTTGAGTATTCCCTGTCAATATTGTCAGCCAGGGTCGTCTATTTTGTCCTAGTAGCCTCAGCATGCATGGCAAAACCCTTTCCCTTAACTATCGGATTTGTTAAGTGGACGCGTGAATGTTTGACATCTCAGACCTTGTTACTAGGCTTCATATTTCCATCTCTTCGAGTTAAGAAAAATCTCATTACAGGGGAGACTTGAAGGATATACCACAACTAGGTTATATATATTGCTGTCCAATCCAATTCATTGTTGTGCTGAGGAAGACAAACTGAGGCACAATCTTGCATCACTAAATCACATGCTGTGAGGGCTTGCCAACCTACCAGACCCGTATAGCTAGGAGTTTTTTCTAGCAAAAGTCTGTTGGAGCACTGTTCAGATATTGTGTCAACAAAGCCATTGGTTTCGCTTAGAGAGCTTGGTGCACTACGTCACTGATTTCTTTAATCACTGACTCAAGATAATCATGGAAACAATACAATACCCAGCGTCCATAGATGACGTCGAACGTGTAGGTATTTGCTAAATATATCCCATGGAACATTACAGTCCCAAAGAAGCCAACGATGGCTTTGTGCTAACACAATTTCTCTGGATGGTTAGTTGGTATTAGCTTTATATGATCCAGCTTCAATCAATTGTGTGACTCAAATTCAAGCTGCCCTTCATCAAGCCCAGAAGTCACCTGAGGGGTGGCGTATAGCACACGAACTTTTAGGGAGGCAGGATGAAAAGGTCAAGTTCTTTGGTGTACTGACCTTTATTGTGAAACTAAACACCGACAGGCAAGTTTGATTTGTCATGTTTAGGTGATAATGGATCTGAACTAATACTTGAAATATAGCTCGGCCTTGGGATCTAGTGAAGCTATTGAGCTACGGGATACTCTGTTGCAATGGCTTGTTTTCTATTCTCATGCAAACAACAGTAAGCTAGTTCTTCAAAAGCTGTCTTCTGCATTAGTAACGTTCTACCTAAGATTTTCTTCTCAGTGGGACTACGCCATCAGGCATATTCTAAGCGCAGTGGCAACTGGAACTGCTTCAGAAGATAGTATTGACTCTGAAGATCTTGACTCTCCGCCTCAGGGTCTATCTATTGCTTTGTTGTTCGCCTCGGATCTTGCCGAAGAGGCTTCCAAATTGGATGCCAGTTCTAGTGCTAAGTAAGTCTGGTCTGAACTATGGCACACATGTTATGGTAACTTTATGTTGACTTTAGATGCCAGTATCAACCTTTTCAAAAACCTACAGAAAAACATACAGGATACTTCAAATATCATTTTAAATGGGATCCGACTCCATGCTAGAGATGCTGCCCAGAATCATGATGTTGCCGAGACCGCAGTAAAATGCTTGCAGGCCTGGGTTTCATTGTACCATAAATCCTTTCCTAAGTCATCTGAGATCCAGGATGCGTTCCGGTCACTTATCCTGACTGTTTTGGAGATGATGTCTTGTACAGAGAAGAAATATCCAGCAGCTATGGAGTTCATTGTCGATCTATTGCAGTCGAACTCTGATCTTATATCCGAAGTCCATTATGCCGCTACCTACAAATTTGTCCTTGGGCCTATTGGCCAAACATTTTATTCTAATCTACTGTCTGGCGACTTCGATTTTGAAAATGTGCAATATGGCCAGTTAGTCATTGCATTAGCCGATTCCCGAATTTCCAAGATAGTCTTGGAAACCAGGCGCGAAGAAACTCAGATTCTTGAAATTCTGAGCGAGCTACTGAAAACTGAAGGATATCCTGCTGTCGAAGACAAGCTGTTTGTGCCATTAATTGAACTCTGGTGCACTATAGCCGAGACTATCGCCGATGAAGGTCTTACTGTAGATGATCAACCAAACATGGCTATCAAATATCTTGCTATAGTCTCTCAGACTGTCAGCCAAAAGATTATGCTCCCACCTTCGGATGAATTGGTCTCATGGGACTCAAACGATAAAGACTCCTTTACTAGCGCCAGACGTGATGTATCCGATTTCCTTGAAGCTGCACACGCCTCTTTGGGCCACGATCTTTTGTCTTTCTACGGACAGATGTTACTGAAAAAATTGCGCTTGTCCGAGTGGCGTGAATTGGAGGCTGTTGCTTATTCTCTAGGTGCCTTTTCGTCCTGCTTCGCACGGGATGATAGCACCGACTCTATGGTTTCCATAATTCTTTCCGATGAACTATTCAGGTATCTCCATCCGTCGAATGACGAGATGCCACCTCGGTGCCGGCAGACCTGCATAGGACTCATTGAAAGGCTGTCGGGATTCTTCCAGAGACACGTCGACCGATTACCTTCAGTGCTGACTGTCTTATTCTCAGTTATTGGAGATAACAGTCTCACGTCGCCCGCAGCAAAGTCAATTTATGAGCTGTGTGACTCATGTAAAGACACTCTCATGCCTGAAGCAGCTGGCTTCATCGGCCAATATCAATCCATGATGAGAGAACGTATCGTGGAGTGTATTACTCGAGAAAGACTCGCTGGAGCTATTTCTTGTATACTCCAGGTCATTCCAGATGAGGAAACACAGATCCAACACGTCTTGACCATGGTGCAGGTTGTTGAAAGTGATATTGAACTCAGTCTCAAACTGGCTGCAGACCCGAGACTTTGGCAAACACCAAACATCACCCTGTGCCCTAATAGATGTTGTTCGGGCGTGGAACCTCACGAACTTGGGAGCCATGTCGCCGTTCGAGCTTTGCGGTCACTGTTGTTCATGGCCCGCCACTTGAGGTCTGCTATTGACTGTACCAATCTTGATGTTCCCGAAGTCGTGGCCTCGCCAAATCTACAAGCCCTCCAAGCAAGATTAATCCAGACTCTGGCTGGAATCCAACAGGCTTTCCCGAATAACGGTGAGATTGTTGAAGGCATTTTCCAAATCTTGAGAGTTGGAGTATCGGAACTCACACCGGGACCGTTTGTCTTTCCCATTGGCCAAGTTGCCGATTATATCATATCCCAGAGCTACAATACTCACCGCATTGGATTAATTATTGCCACAGCCTGTTCGGTTGTTAGTTCTCTGTCTCAGAAGAATGACACTCAAACTCTGGAAGTCATAATAAGGATGTCACAATGGGTTGTTGATTTGCTCCAGTCTATTCCTGGTAAGAAGTCAACAAAAATGGCCAAAACTGGCCCAAGTCGCTTGTGTTCTTTGTGATATTGACATACATTGTAGATGTTGATGGTGATATCGATGTAGCCCAAAATGCGTTCAACTTCTTCGACAAAGTTTTCACTTCGTTACCCAAGACCTTGTCTGTATTTGAAGCGCTGTCCGCTGACAGTCTAGAGCTTCTATTCAATCTTGGTATTAATGTCTTGTACTCGAAAGAACCCCTGGTCAAAACAGCTGCTTTGGACTTTTGGGTAAGTGTTGTTCATTTATCTTTTAGTGCTTTTCAGCTGATAGGTGATCCCATAGGCCACATTCTTTGGTCATACAACTACGGTTGAGCCAAATGCCCCATATCGCCAAGCTATAGACAAACTGGGGCCCAATGTTGTCATGGCACTGATGGTCAATGTAGGCGGTAATGCCTCACGCAGTGAATTGGACAAGATTGCCCAGCCTATCAAGAAGATGTTTGCTTCTAAACCTCAAGCCAAATCTTGGTTTGAAGCAGCTTTTTCAAGTCCCGACTTTCCAAGCCAGAAGGTTACAGATGCCGACAAATCGTTAGTGGTCAAAAAGCTTGTTTTGTAAGTTAGAAAATGGATGATAATGATTACTGATCACAAAGACTAATATCTTTCAGATCACGAGGCAATCGTAGTACCAACCAGATCATTCGCGAGTTCTGGTTATCATGTCGTGGCTCGCAATTTGCCTACGTCTCATAAAGCTCTGAACACCATAAGTATACATCTCAGTAGGCTAGATTCGATGTGCTGTAATCATCCTATGCGTTGGAATTACAATAGACATGTTCAACAATGCCATCACTTCGCTTTATTTCCATATCTTACATTCTATCGATATCAGCACGAAAGATATCTGTTATCCTTGGTCAGTCAGAGACCAATAGCCTCCCGGATAAGATGCATAGTCTCCGCTGCTCGGAGTCTGGCAACTTGTGCGCTCCTTTCTTGAACATGATCAATGTAGCTTCCATTATCCTCGTGCAAAATCTGTTCGTACCTGGCCTTGATGCCCTCCAGCTCTTCTATGACAGCATCAGCAACTCTTGATTTCAGTATCGCATAAGTGTCGCTCTGGAGAGCCACGGCCAAATCCTGAGGCGTTTGGTGAGAACGATCAAATGCTGCAAGTATCTCGAGCAGATTGGATACGCCAGGCTTGTTCAACGGGTCGTGTAAGATACGATTCTCAGAATCTGTCAGAGAAGACATTATCCTTTTCCGTATTATCTCAGGATCATCAGTTATCAGAATGCGAGATTTGGCATCTGGATCTGATTTCGACATTTTCTGGGTAGGATATTGCAAAGACATCACCCGACGTTCCGGTGCTGTGGACTTGTCAATCATTGCGATACAATCACGGAAAATCATTGGACTTACGAATAATGGCTTGAGGCAGAACCAAGATTTTGCTTTTATACGCATTTCTGAAATTTATCACACATTCACGGGCAAATTCCAAATGCTGACGTTGGTCTTCACCAACTGGTACGTGGGTGGCACTATTAAAATGGTTACCATTTCTATCACAGCTTTCCAATGCACCAGGTACAGACTTACCGGTAGATCAGTATGTCCGCAGCTTGCAAAACGGGGTAAGAAAACAACCCAAGTTTCAAAGAGGCCCGGGCTTTTTCATCCTGAACATCAGCAGATGAGGGCAGCGAAAGTTTTGCCTTCCACTGAGTCATGCGAGAGAGATATCCTACAGAAGCAGTACAGCTCAAAATCCACATGAGCTCACTATGAGCTGGAACCTATATATTGATGAGAAATTAATGTTCATAAGAACAACATCGAGTTTTAACTCACTGAAGACTGATAAAACAGCAGGCATCTTTGGGGATCTAGTCCTGCCGCCAGTAATGCCGCCATAGTTTCGCGTTTCGACTTGCGTAAAGCATCTGCTTTCATTGAGGTTATGGCATGAAGATCTACCACCGAGAAAAGCAAATCTGTAGTTTCTGGCGATTCATCTTGGAATTTTACCCACTGTCGTATAGCACCAAGATAGTTCCCGATATGGGGGACTCCGGTAGGTTGAATCCCAGAAAAGATCACCCTTTTCGAGGCATCCAGGGTTGCAACTGATCGATGTATTTTTGACTTTCCGACAGTCAGGACTGCCTTTTTCAACAGCCGAAAAGACATGATCTCAGGTTTGTACAGTCTCCTCCTACTTTGTCATATTGTATCAAGCCACAATTAATTGTAGATTGACGTCAACCCTGGTCAGAGGTTGAAAAGTGGGGCAGGCCAGTTTATGATAAAATAACTAATTGGTAAATATTTTCACCATATTACAAACATGTAATACATAGAAAACAAAGGATACTGGTTTGTGGAATCTTTAATTGATATTGAATACACTGATTTTCCAACACAGACCTTGAAATCATACATCCCCAAGCAAAATAGTATACATGGGTTAAATGCCATCAAGCTAGTCTTATATGCTCTACGCTGACTCTAAACACAAGATGGCAACTTGATGGGCAATTATATTTCATCTACTAGCCCCATCGCGGTAAGGACGCAGAAACCTGGGTTGCTCAACAAGTTTCTCCAGCATTTCATTATTTTTGAATATGTAAGGCCGATCCTGGGCAAAGTGTTCCCAAGCGTGTTGAAGGGCTTCAGACTCTTCAGCCACAGGAAGCTCAGCATCCATCGTCTTGCCCATACCTAGTGAAAAAGAAAGAACTGAGTTAAAAAGTTGGAATCTCAAGTCATTATATTCTTGCTCAACTTACCAAGCTTGTTGAACTCCCATACATTCGCCTTCATACCGACACCATAGAATGCGTGTTTGCGGAGGAATGCCAGCCAAATTTGAACTACTTCGGGATCTCCATCCCGAATTTGAATCAACCGCCTCTTGGTAACACGCTCAAAATTTTCTTGCGACTTCTTGAATATGAAGTGAGACCGCGGAACAGTCCAACGCTCAGTAATTTGTGGAAGTGGAACAGGACCATAAGCTGCGAGGCCCAGATAATAAGCTGCACGCAGAGCAAAGTCCGAATAGAATTCAAGAGGGCGCAAAGAATAAGAACGAAGTTGAAGATCGCAAGAAGGAATTCCAAATTTGGCAGTATGTTTCATAGGTTTTAGATATATAGCCTGGACGTTCATAGGTAAACGCTTGATTTTGGATAACTGAGGTTCTTCCTTAGTGGCCCTGGACTTGTTTGCGAGATCAACCTCTTCTGTCAAACCAGTCGTAGGTATATTGCGAAAAGGAATATTTCCATCCTCTGATTGGACATTGTTATCGGACTGGACAGAAAAAGTTTTTGAGGTTGGTCGTTGTGATAAAGGGTCGGTGCTGTGGCTATATGTTTGACTAAATGTGCGAATCGGCATCGGCATCTAAAGCACGGGGTGTTAATTGTTGTTCATGAAACAAATTGAGAGATTACTCTACCAAAGTTTTCCGTGCAGAGCCATTAAGAGCCCGCAATAGCAATTGAGAATAATTCATTGCGTGTATGATGATGGCCTGACTAAATCACGGCCAAATCAAATACCGGGCGGGCTGCTGTTGAAATCGTAGGGTCCAATTGAGAGGTTTGTGCAACATGATAATAACGGGGCAATGCAGAAAATTATAGTGGGTCGTCTCGGTTGCCACATATGTACACCAGGGGACTACGGTTCACTGTCTTGCACATAGAACTTTGTCTCGGACATTTAAAGCTACAACTCTGCACGTACAAGTTGAGGTTTCTTGGTGTTGGGTATAGAAAATAACGCATGTATATTTGGGTATCAAGAATAGACCATATGGTAGTAAACAGAGAGAAAGGAAACGCAAAGACAACTACGCATGCGGACATGCATATTACATGAATAATTCGTGCAATAAGGACCGTGACACGGATTCTACTTGCGGCTCCGCCTTATAGCCTGACGGGCCTTGTATGAAGCTTTCCGACCACTGGTTTTGGCAATTTGTATTTCGCCATACTTGGATTTGAACTTTCCAGATGCCTTTTCGGCTGCGATTATTTCATCGGCAAACGTTCGCTGCTTCTCTTTACGGGTGAGTCGGGCACTGTAGAACTCTGTAGGACCGGTGATGACTTCACCGACATGGCTGTATCGTGGAATTTGTGAGCGAAGTAACTGTTTCTTGTAATGAACCTTGGGGTCAAGAGCATTTCTAAGGCGAAGCAACCGCAGATCTCGCTTCAATTCAGGAGTCAAGTTTGTCTTGGGTAAATAGTACCACCCGGGCCCCGCAGTCTCAACTTTTTCAGTCTATTGCCGTATGCTGGTCAGCTTATTGTAATCTAGTCGGAGGAAAGATATAGAACTGGTTGTCAATGCCATCAGAGTAACTATGAAAAAAAAGGAGTGTCATATATGCAGAATGATCAGCCAAAACGGTGATCGGCTCCGCCTCCACGTGCCTGAACGGCGATTTTTCATCAAAGGTAATGCCGACAATACTGAATATTACTAGGACAAAACTTACCACTGAAGAGATAGAATTCGGCGTTTCTATATGACGAACAGTCACATCTTCTTTCTTTTTTCCTAGGGAAGCTAGGAAATTTGTAGCCACCGAGGGTATAGTCCGTCTGTTACTTGACACAGAGTTTGAGAGGTGAACTTCCGCAGCCGAAAGGAGGCTATCAATATCAGGAATTGAAATATTCGACATGTTGCTGGAAAAGAATAAATCAAAAGAAAAGTCAAAAGCTCGAAATCTTCATAACAGTTCATTAAAAGGAATTTTTTAAAAAAAAAAGGACTCGGGAAATAAAGTACAAGCGGGTCTGCAAGATTATATAAGCAGCATGGCTTGCAGGATTCACATTAATCCTTGCGTCGTAAGGGTTAGTCGCAAGGATGCCATCCATTTAGATTCTGGAGCCCCGCGCCTGAACTTATATTGTGTCGCATGCTGCATTTCTTACCCCAACTGAACGTGTTTACATTTCTGCAGTCATTATTCGCATTCTTTATCTCGGTTTTATTATATTTGCCCATTGTCTGGATATTCACCAAACCTCCCACCACTTTCCAGGTTGTCGCGATCAATAATGGAAGGTCAAGCTCCCTCTCAGAACCAAGAATCGGCGGAAGTGGTGCGTCCTCAAGAAGCCGTGTATGATACTAGTTTGGGGGGACATTATGGTACTTTGAACACCTCCTGCCGTTGATAAAGTTGTACTAACAAGCTTCCAGGTGCCAGTCAGGCGGTGAGCACAAAAATGTTCTTATACGAGGTCATGATCTTGGAACTTACATAAACTCGTAGCTTGCTGCCCAAGGATTTGCACCTGCCGAACTCTATACTGGCCCTTGGGCTAATGTAAGTCCTGTGACTCACTCTGCCTTTCAGCTATCTAACGTTCAGTTTAGGTGCATCAAGGCTTGACAGCCCCATTTCGCGATATCCTCACGACCTACTGGCAACACACGATCAACCACTTGGAGACTGACAATCATGACTATAAAATCCATCAGCTTCCTTTAGCACGAATCAAAAAAGTAATGAAGGCTGACCCTGATGTCAAAATGATCTCGGCGGAAGCGCCCATCTTGTTTGCCAAGGGATGTGACATCTTCATCACCGAGCTTACAATGCGAGCCTGGATTCATGCCGAAGAAAATAAACGCCGTACTTTGCAAAGATCTGACATCGCCTCAGCATTGAGCAAATCGGACATGTTTGATTTCCTGATTGATATTGTTCCTCGTGAAGATGCCGGCACAAACTCTAAGAGAAACACCACCCAGTCAGATGCTCAGGCTCAAGCTCAAGCTCAAGCTCAAGCTCAAGCTCAAGCTCAAGCGTTGGTTAATGCTTCTAACCAGTCAACCCAACTTCCGGCGTCAATTTCACAACCAGGTCCTCCCACTGCTCACATTAACCCCTCCGATTACAGTATCAACAACCACAGTCTTGGAGAAGGAGATTACAGACAACCTGGAAGTCTCTACACCGGCCAGTCTAGTAATCAATACAGCCAGACCCAGTCCGGGATATATGGAGACATCGATGGAATGTATTATGCTTCCATGTCACAATCTCAGGTAAGTACTCTTTTCATATAAAAAACTTTGTATCTACTAACAGTCACTTAGGGTCAACTTCCTCAAGACGAATTCGAGTAGAAGCGGAAACACATTGTCATATTTTTCATATGACATAGATCATTTAGATTGTAGTGGTTTCTTTTCTTTTTTTGGTTTCTTGTTCTCGGCTTAATCTGGGTCTTTGTAGAATTTGTTTAATGATCATTAAATATTTTATTCAAGTCTTACTCACATCTGTAAAAAGCTAAGTCCTTTGGTTCATCATGCCTCCGAATCTAGACGAAAAGTTTGCCAATCCAGCAGATCGGGAAGTTGCTGCTGCCGTTGTGCTTGCGGTTACCCTGAACCAGTTAGATATGCGCATGTGGATGAAGGAGACTAGCGATACATATGAAAACTTACTTTTCCACTAATGTTGGACCACTTATCGGGTCAACGCGGCCGTATTTTTTATTTCTCGTTGAAATGTCATAAAATTCATCGTGATTGTCACTCTGCATGAGATTTATGGTTTGTTGTAGTTCATCCAGATTTTCTCTTAGCATTGCGCCGTTTTCAAGGCTAGTGACAAACTCTGTTAAGTATTGAACATCTTTAGCCAGAGCAGCAACCCCATTGGAATTGATATACTTGACTTCTTCTGATAATGGCAAGGCCAAGATCTTGTTGGCAGCATGGCTGAGAGCGTCGAAATAAATGAGTTCCTTGATCTCGCGCGGCAAACCTAGGAGAGTGGAGTTCATGATGTTCGACAGATATGTCGTCAGGGTTTGCATGTAATTGCTTGTTTCTGTCGGAGGTGTGGGGGACATCCTGGTCAATGTTAGTAGATACACCTAATTCATCTCCCGACCCACAACTCACCAGCTGTATTCTGCTGTGTCCACCAAGTCATCAATCTTGGAGTTTACAAGTTCAAAAATGCGTTTCTCGGCGCTTTTCTTATTGCTTCTGAATTCTTCTGTAGCTTTCAACGTCACAGGACCGCCAGCTGATGTAGACGACCGAGCCCTGATGAGCAACTGCTCTAGTTCATGGCAGGCAATCTCGAAATGCTCCAAGTTGATGAGAATTTGTACAATCTGACCAAGGTACTGGGAACTCAGCTTTTCCACCAAGGAGCGACAGACCTTTTCCACCAAGAGTTCATCCAAAGCCTACCAAGAGGTTCAAAATTGTAAGCGTTAATGGCACTAAAGTCAACGATAAATCAGACACTCACCTTGCGCAGTGTTTCATCTATCAAACTAGGGTGTTGAAAATGATCATCAGAAAAAAAGTAGAATTGGTTGAGGAAATTGCGGATGTCAATACAGCATAGTGGATACATTTGTGAGAATGGTAGCACCGAAGGAAATCTGAGACAATTTATAGTCAGTATATGAAAATTACTGAATCTTAAGGGCGTGAGAAGCATACGTCATTTCGGAAACTGGTTTGTCCTGCGTGAACCAACTAACATTGACAACCTTTTCATACCCCTCAGCTGTTTGAATTGCCATCGGCATGTAGTCATCAGTAGTAACAATTTCCTGGAAGTCTTCGCTAAATCTCTGTTTCAAAAGGTCAGAGTATTTTTGGAACAAAGTGAGTAAAAAACTGTCCAACATGGTGACAGAGTATCCCCAGCCCTGAAAGGTAAAATGGTTAGTCAATTTCGATATTGTGACAATACAGTAGCTAGGTGTACCTACCTCCATCGTTTGAATGAACATTGCGATATAGCCCTTGATCTTCAGAAGACCTTCAGCATCGGTGATATCATTCAAAGCTCGAGAGGTCAGAGACATAGCGGTTTGGCACATAGAATCCCAAAGTTCTTCTACATCTATCGATGAACGAAGTTGAGGTAAACGCTGAATAGTCGCTTTCTCAATTATAGCGAAACCAGCAATGCCTTCCAACAAACTACTGAGAGATTGTTCTCCATCACCTAGAAGATTGATGGAGCTTGGTAGAAGCAAATCTTTCTGTTGCCGTCGAGTAGCAGCATATTCGGAACGGAATCGATCACTTTGTCCCAGAGATTCATGAATATGTACGCACTCAAACAAAGGGGTGAAGTCAATCTGGAGTTCCTCATTATCCAACACATCAAACTCCTCCCCGTCATCACAGACGATTTCAATGGCTGAATTAAGTTTAAAGTTTGACATGTAAGGATTCTCCTTGATTCGTTCCCTTTGGCGTTCACGACGGAGTTCGGTGTGGTAGAAGGCTACTTCACCGAGAAACTGGGAAGTCTCCCGGATACGAAAGAGCCATGTATTGAGGTCGGTCATTACAGCATCCGAAATGGTGCGCTGTGAAGAAGGGATTGATTTTTGGATGACATCCGCCAGGCGTTGTTGTGTGGCATACTTATTTTGAATGGTTGGGATTAGATGCTCGTTCTGGAGATCATCGAGAGATTTGAGAGCAGCATAGTACTTTTTCTTTCTGATAAGTTCATGAGCGTTGTTTACTGCATGTAGAATCTTCAAGGATTCTTCCAAAGCTGACGAAGCGTCGGCCAAATTTTGTCGCGTTGCTCTGGTGTTGACAAGAGCTTGTTTCTGGGCGGCAAGTTTCTCGGTACTTAATTGGATAGATTCGTTCAGATTCATAATTTCTGCGGTTAATTCAACTGTGCTTTCCCTGACGTGTTGAAGTTGATTGACTGAGGCTAGGAATTCACCATGTTGTGTCAACCCAATCTGTTCAATCTCTGTTTCCTTATCATCTGCATAACTGTTGAGACTTTGGATCAACGTTCCCGTCCGACCTGTGGTCGCGGCATCCTTGAGTATCGGAATGAGCTGGTCGATGAAGTCTGAATCTGAAGACGGAAGGATTACCTGGACGTTTTGCGATTTTATCTGCATTAGCATTGGCTACTTCACAGTTCAGGACTACCAAGGCTTACACCATCAACAGCTGAACGATAATCATCATATGCTCTGGTTCGACGAGACATGATGTAAATTCTAGGTATTTTCTCTGTGTTAGAAGATAGCGACAACGGAAATCAAGATTAAATTCTCACCGGATGTCTAGATTATTGCCATAATCTCCTTACCGACCCCCTGGAGACAACTGTGTCGTCACCTTATAACCCTTGTTAATACCTGACGTCACACAGATCCACTTTCAGCATCAAGTTACTAAGTAAAATGCATGAGTTACACATTAGAAATCATGATCGTGTACTATCACATTATGTTTGTCATTTTCCTTGTATACACCAAGGACCCCCCAATCTAAGCTTATACATTTTGCAATACGAAAATAAATTATACAACTAAACAGTTCAATTCACATATCGGGATGTTCTGGTAAAGCAGGCAGAGGTTTACGAGGTTGGTCATTGACAAAACTGGCCGGACGCCGCAACGGATTTTGCGGACTTCCATCCACATATGTATCCTGCTTGATTTGACATGAGACTAACTCATCGGAAGATCTCTTGGGAGACTGTGGTAATCCATGTGAGTTCAAAGGATTAGTTTCGTCATCACTGCTAGATTCCGAGGATATCGGCCATCGCGATGGTGGTCGATGTACTTTGGTATCATAATGCTCCAAGCGGGTGTTGGGTATTATTTTAGCATTCTTGCGCTTTGTCTGCAAATGAGTTTCTGTTGAATCAACATGTCCCCAGTCTAGCGGTTGCGCTATGACTGATCGGGAAAATATGACCAAAACCAAGCAAGACAAAAGCAACACTGATTGTCCTATGGACATCCGCTTCTGAAAAACAACTTCTTCGGCTAACACATTCAGGCGAGCTCCTAAGGCCAAGAGTTCATTTTCTGATTGTTCTCGTTGTCCATCGAGAACCTGTAATGTCTGTTGCCAAAGTTTATCATGGTCCTGTTTAATTTCTTGCAATTCACGCAAGATTGTATAGTTCAGGTGCTTGAGTAGTGCAGCCGACTTGCGTCCGTGACTCTCTTCAGCTTGTCTCATTGAATATCGGCAGGCATAGGCTTGGTCCTCCAGATATTTGATTGACCAAGTCATGTTTGTCTCAAGATTCTGTAGCCTTTTGGATATGGATTTGAAAAAGCTTTCTTGTACCAGAGGAGTCGGACTTGTGGGCGTAGTCTTAGAACGTACCGGATTGGACTCAGAGGGCCGAACATTTGGCTGGCCTGGTGGTCGATCAATGTTTCCTTCTGAACTAGTCGCTAGATGATTAAGCTCTGTGGCTATTGAAGACGATGCTGATAATATGGTGATTGAAGATGTCGTGCAGTCCGTGTTATTATAGGGTTTCTCTGGTCTAAGTGAGGAAACATGTAGAATGGTCTCTCCAATGCAAGTTTGATTATGTGCGAATTGCTCAAAGCAGGTCAGAGGTTGGAAGATTCTGGCTGGTAATAGATCATTACAACATGAAAGTTGACAATAAGGCTCATTCACTTTCAATTCCCCACTAACGAAGAACCTAGTAGTGGAATCAACAGCGGATACAGGAGTGGAGCTGACACCGGCACTGACGGTGTTCATAAGCCTGCTTGTCTGTGTAGGGTCTAGTGTTACAGAAGTAGCAGAATAGCGAGAAGACTCTATCGATTCATGTTCTGATAGATTCGGCAATGTAGTATGACCTTGTTCATCAAGGTCGTGGACTTCATCTAACGCAAGAGTGTCATCGCCGGTTCCCTCGGCCTCCTTCCATGACTCGATCATAGTTGTACCATGAACCCTCACAAGGGATATTGGACAATAATACTCATTACCATAATGTGACAAAAATTCTAGTCGGATATAGCGAGCATAAATCCGTGGGTTTTGTATCAGGAATGCCTGAATGTCTCTAGAATTTCGTGCTTCAAAAGTCCCCAGGTCAACCCATTTGTCAAGTTTGACAGGATATCGGTCACTGGCACTCACACGAAATCTGCGGACCATACTCGAAAAGAACTCAAAATTTGCCACAACGATGGTGTCAACCAAGATATCATCGCTGAGCTCAATTATGACAAACTTGTTTTTGTTTGAACATTCCATCAACAGATACGAATCCTTATTCTCACGCAAGATAGCCTTGGCATTTTTGGCACCTGGCATTGTCTTTAAAACGGTTGCCCCAGCGTCAAATGAAGAATATGAAAAACGTTCTTTACATGTTTTGCCCGCGTCTTTGGAGGGGTGATAATTCAACCTGAACTCATCAATATTTGAAGATACATTTGAATTTGATGAAACGGAGGGATATGACGAAGGACGTATAGGTTGAGCTATAGATATATTACCAGAGTCTACATGGACTGGGATATCACTCGCAGTATCTTCTAGAAACTGATATGTTGATGGCATCTTTGTAGCTTTCTCCTCTTCAACGATATCAACACTTTCCGCAGCAGATCTCTTCCGCATGTGGTTTTTCCATTGTTCGAATGACATAAAGTCACTAGCGACGGTGGCATCGGGTATATTATCGAGTAGTGATGCAAGCGTTAATCCTGATGGCGGCATTTCATTCGGTATATCCAAATTTGGAGTTGACAGAGCATGGCAGATTTCTTGGCCAGATTGTAACGCATTCTGTGGCAGAGGGCAAACCAGGTCATCATGTGTGGACTGGGAAAGTCTGATAAGTAGGAACAAGTATGTGAAAATCCATAACCGCGACAGTGCCATTATTGACCAATGATTAATTCATGAAGACAACTTGGTGATGTATAGTGATGTATGGTGATGTATGTTGCTATAGGTAGATGGCATTACTGTAAAAAGTAAAGGGGACAGAAGGTTTGCACAATGGAAAAGAAGAGGAAAATCTGAAGGAGAACAAAGGGAAGGGCAATGGAGAAAGAGGACTTTAAGAAGGAAATAACAATAAAGTAAGAAACTTGAGGAAGATGGAGTATATAGAAAGAGATGAGTAACTGTCATTCTAAGACTTCTACCTATGGAAAATATGGAGGGACACATAGGTACTTATAGAAAAGTCCAGGACTCTAGATCAGTAAAATAGGGTTATCAAAGGAAAAATATCCATAGGTTGTTTTCACCACAACTATTGATGTAAACAGTCTATTCAGTCTGAAATGACTTGCTCCTCAAGGGTAGTAATGATACTCCTA